>OZ004721.1:6773589-7063589 GCA_963924515.1 Vespertilio murinus
TGACCGGAATCGAACCCGGGACCTTTCAGTCCGCAGGCCGACGCTCTATCCACTGAGCCAAACCGGTTTTGGCACCTCCTGCTTTATTGATTTACTTTTTAGTGGAATCCGTTTCTGCTGTTCCCTGATACTATTTTATTTTTTTATTTTTATTTTTTTAAAATATATTTTATTGATTTTTTTACAGAGAGGAAGAGAGAGGGACAGAGAGTTAGAAATGTTGATGAGGGAGAATCATCCATCAGCTGCCTCTTGCACACCCCCTACTGGGGATGTGCCCGCAACCAAGGTACATGCCCTTGACAGGAATCGAACCTGGGACCTTCCAGTCCGCAGGCCGACGCTCTAGCCATTGAGCCAAACCGGTTTTGGCCACTATTTTATATATTTTTTAATATGTTTTTATTGATGTCAGAGAGGAAGGGAGAGGGAGAGGGAGACAGAAATATCCTGGGGATGGAGCCCGCAACCTGGGCATGTGCCCAGGCCAGGAATTGAACCTTGACCTCCTGGTTCATACCTACCACGATGCCAATGCCCGAGTATCCTAAAGCACAAGGATTATAGTTTGTTACAGACTAGCCCTCCTCCATGGGGCTGGGAACTGCTGGGAACAGACTTCCATCTTTTTATTGAACATTTTTTAAAATCTAAAGAATGAAGCATCTTTGTTCATTTCGCTGTTGGACTGAATAGCTCTCTCTTTAAGTTGCTGACTGAGCCTCTTCCTCACGGGGCTTTCTCTTCATCTTCTTCTCCGGCCCAGCCGTGGGCAAACTACGGCCCGAGGGCCAGATCCGGCCCATTCGGCTGTGCTATCTGGCCCGGGGAGCCGAAAGAGCGGAGGGTTCTCTTGCTCTCCCCTCCGCTCCTTTGCCAGCAGCCCAAGATGAGAGAGCCAGCATGGTCAGGTTGCTTTTGTTCTGGCCCTCCGGTGGTCCAGTGTAAGAACCCATTGTGGCCCTCGAGTCAAAAAGTTTGCCCACCCCTGGGCTAGACATTCCCATCCAGGAGGCTGAGCGCGGCCTGTGTCCACCATGAACATCACTTGGCATTTTCTCTCCCACTGAGACAACACCAGGAGGGCTCTTGCCACTGCTTTCCGCCTCTCTTTCATCTCACATTTCCTTGCTCCAAGTCAACATCTGCATTTCGGCACGATGTGGCCATACTGACTGGACCCGTGGGTGGGCAAACTGCGGCTCGAGAGCCACATGCGGCTCTTCGGACCCTTGAGGGTGTCTCTCCCACAAAACACCACGGCCTGGGCGAGTCTATGTTGAAGAAGTGGCGTTAGGAGAAGTTCACGTTTAGAGAATGTGGCTCTTGACAGAAATGTCGATCGTTGTGCTGTGGATATTTGGCTCTGTTGACCGATGAGTTTGCCGACCCCTGGTGTAGACGGATGATGTGCGCTGGAAACTCTGTTGCGTGTTCCCCCAAACTCAATGTCTCTGTATTATTCCTCAGATGGGTGTTCCTTCTATTTTAGAAAAGCCATAAGCAAGTGTCTCTAGTGTCTGAACTTGACACTTTGCCTGTATAGGGGGCCTGTATTCCTAGGACACGGACGGCTGAATAGATGTAATAACAATCGCGAACCTATTAGTCAGATAGAGAGATCGATGTATATGGACATTTAATCTGCAAAACAGCCCCAAAGGACACGTTATTATTATCACAATATTAATAATAATATCATATCATATCATTATCACCTAGTAGTTCAAGGCCATCGTAAGTGGCAGAGCTGGAGTCTGCAGAGAGCATTCGCTGTCTATGTCCTTACCTACTAGTAACTTCCAAGACCTTCCCAAATAAGTGTTATAAATGTGGATTTTAGGGTGATGCCCATTGGGGAGACGCTGGGTACTCTATTACAGACTCACTAACCCCATCACTATGTTAAAAGCTCAGAAATGGACACATTCAACTCTTTTTAAAAAAATATATATTTTATGGATATTTTACAGAGAGGAAGAGAGAGGGATAGAGAGCTAGAAATGTCGATGAGAGAGAAACATCGACCAGCTGCCTCTTGCACACCCCCTACCGGGGATGTGCCCGCAACCAAGGTACATGCCCTTGACCGGAATCAAACCCGGGACCCTTCAGTCCGCAGGCCGACGCTCTATCCACTGAGCCAAACCAGTTATGGCAACACATTCAACTCTTAATCCAGCATGTTCCATACTCCCTTGAACATGAAAATCCCCCCTCCCCACTATTAATACACATCGGAAAACTCCGGAATAAAGGAATTGTTTCAACCCACTTCTGAATAATTCTGAAAGTTACATATAAATCAGCACTGGCAGGTGCCTTTCCTTTATAAAAAAAATATATTTAAAAAAATATTTTTTTTTAAATTAATTTCAGAGAGGAAGGGAGAGGGAGAAAGAGATAGAAACATCAATGATGAGAGGGAATCATGGATTGGCTGCTTCCTGCACCCCCCACATGGGGATGGAGCCCGCACGCAACCGGGCATATGCCCTTGGCCAGAATCGAACCTGGGACCTTTCAGTCCCCAGGCCGATGCTCTCCCCACTGAGCCAAACTTGCCGGGGTGATGCCTTTCCTTGAGGCCCAATGGAAGCAGCTTGAAAGGACTTAGACAAGCGGCCAGCACCCCAACAGCCAGAGCAAAAATACACTCAGGCATGGCTAAGACTTCCCCGAACTCACCCCCCTTTGAGCTCAGTTCCAGAAGGGCAAGAATGCAGCTATACCGGAGGGGGTAAAAGTGGCCCTTCTTACAGCCTGGGGCAGCCGTGGGCAAACTACGGCCCGCGAGCCAGATCCGGCCTGTTCAGCTGTTCTATCCAGCCCGCGGAGCCAAAAGAGCGGAGGGTTCTCTTGCTCTCCCCTCCGCTCCTTCACCAGCAGCCCAAGAGGAGAGTGCCAGCATGGTCAGGTTGCTTTTGTTCCGGCCCTCCGGTCCAGTGTAAGAACCCATGGTGGCCCTCGGGTCAAAAAGTTTGCCCACCCCTGGCCTGGGGCAATGCTGATGGCCATGGTTCAGCCTCCCTCCCCTGCGTCCCCTCCCTCCTCCCCCTTGCCGCCCCACCTGAGTCAGGGAGACCACCTTCTTGGTAGAGACACAAGATCACCCGAGACTGCGTGGGTTCGGATTGGGGTGTGGAGAGAGCAGCAAAAGTCCATCTGTGTCACTGCGAGGCCATAAATTCTCCTGGCAACCGTCCCCGCTTCCCAATATAAACACACACACTCTTGTCCATGATAGTTTGTTGACCCACTGCTTCCTTTATAAAAGCTTAGGCCCCCGGCCTAATCCTCAGAGGCTACTTCTGATTTCTCTCCACCCCTTTCCACAGTCTGGGACAGGGGAGGGTTGGGGAAAGCTTAGGGTGTCGGTAGGTGAACCTCTTTTTCCTCTTGGGGGAGTGATCCTTGGAAGATGTAACAGGTTAGAGACTGTAAGAGTCACCTCCCTGGTAACTCTATGGGATCCTTTCTTATATTAAATCATTTCTTTTTTTTAATATATTTTTTATTGATATTTTATAGAGAGGAAGGGAGAGAGATAGAGAGCTAGAAACGTCGATGAGAGAGAAACATCGACCAGCTGCCTCTTGCACACCCCCTACCGGGGATGTGCCCGCAACCAAGGTACATGCCCTTGACCGGAATGGAACCCGGGACCCTTCAGTCCGCAGACCGACGCTCTACCACTGAGCCACACCGGTTTCGGCAATATTAAATAATTTCTTTGGAGTCTTTTCATCTCCACATTCGACAAGGAAACAGTCACTGAACTTCCTGAGATCTTAGTATGTGCTAGGGCTTCCTACAGTCTTTATGGCGAAAAGGGTATTTAATCCATCAAGACCTTGACCACCCCGAGGAGGCAGGAGCATGCAGTGCTTACAAGTTTTCTTGGGCTCAAATTTCTGTCCCTGCCCTAACAGGTGTGGCTCAGTGGATAGAGCGTCGGCCTGCGGACTGAAGGGTCCCAGGTTCGATTCCGGTCAAGGGCATGTACCTTGGTTGCGGGCACATCCCCAGTAGGGTGTGTGCAGGAGGCAGCTGATCGATGTTTCTCTCTCATCGATGTTCCTAGTTCTCTATCCTTCTCCCTTCCTCTCTGTAAAAAAATCAATTATATATATATATATATTTTTTTTTTTTTTAAGAGAGAATTTGCTTCCTGGTTATACCTCCTAGCAGTTTCTATACCTCGAAGGCCTTTCACTTCTTGTAAACATTATGGTATTTGGGAGGAGGGGGGGATTATGGAATTCTGCCCCCAGTCATTATAGGAAGAAAGGAGACGAAAATATATACTTGTGGCGAAGAGAACTCCTGACTGTCCGAGTCCAGTTATGTCCAAATCCAAGAGTAAGGTCTCTTGTCACTGAACACCCTGAAATGGCCCATTGCTTTCCAGAGCTGAGGGGTGACCCAAGGGTGCAGCTGCTTGGCCCATTAATGGGTCTGTTCGCTGAAGTCCTGTGGCATTCCTGCAAGAGGCTAAAACCAGCCGTGGGCAAACTACGGCCCTCGGGTGTTCTATCCGGCCCGAGGAGCCGAAAGAGCCGAGGGTTCTCTCGCTCTCCCCTCCGCTCCTTCACCAGCAGCCCAAGAGGAGAGTGCCGGCATGGTCGGGTTGCTTTTGTTCCGGCCCTCCGGTCCAGTGTAAGAACCCATGGTGGCCCTCGAGTCAACAAGTTTGCCCACCCCTGGTTCAAAGAGAAGATCAGAGCCAGTGGGAGATAAAGGGATAAACTCAGAGACAGGGAAGAATTCTTGGGTCTCACTCAAGGTTGCAGGCGTGAGAGTTACACCCCTCACACTTGAATGAAATTCCGTGGGTACGTCTGGCGTTGTGATCAGCTGATGGATTATTGGTTGTGGCTATTTAGGCCTCAGGTCTCACAGGTCTCCGAGTTTCAGAAGGAAACCTTTCTCTCTCTCTCTCTGTCTCTCTCTCTCTCTCTCTCTCTCTCTGTCCTCTCGGAGGTGTCTCTCCTTGACCTGTGCTTTGTCAACGCAAGGCCTGCTGAAGTCGGTTGCAGCCTCTGATTTTTGGCCCTGGTGTGATTCACCCCCTCAAATAACTTTAACAACTGATATCAATAAACAGCCGAAAGTGATGGACTGACATAAAGAAGTGATGATCATGGGGACGGTTGTCAGACAGTGTAACCTGGGGGTGAGTTTAATAAAATGCTAATATTCATAGTAAGAAGCCAGCGGCAGAATGCTCCTTAGTGTCCAGGGCGGTGTATGACCCATACCCTTCTCTCTATACCATCTCTACTCTGATGACATGTAGCTGACCACCCGAGTCTGCAGTCACATTTCACAAACAACCAGAATGCTGTTTCTGGGGAGAAAGAGAGAGAGAGGTATGCACGATGTAAAAAAGGAAAATAAAACTGAGGAAGGGAAAGGAGAGGCAAATGATAGAAAAAACAATCAGGAGTATGGCCAGGCTGGCATGGCTTAGTGGTTGAGCGCCTACCTAAGAACCCAGAGGTCAGGGTTCGATTCCCAGTCAGGATTTGATTCCCGGGTTGTGGGCTTGATCCCCAGTGTGGGACATGCAGGAGGCAGCCGATCCATGATTCTCTCTCATCGTTGATGTTTCTCTCTCTCTCCCTCTCTGAAATCAATAAAAACATATTTTTAAAAATTAATTTAAAAAATCAAGAATATGATAACAAGTAGAATTCTCATTTTTTAGGCTACGGAGCTTTTGGATAAATTTCTCTGTCATTGTTTCAGAGGGTTTCATAGATTGTGTAAAAGTCCAATGTGTGAATGTCCACAAGCAAAGTTCCCAACCTATATTTCAAACAAGCTTGCCTTTCTGTGGTCTCCATTACTCTGCAATCAAAGAATGAAAACAAACACACACACACACACACACACACACACACAAAACAAAACAAAAAACAAAAAAAAATCAACAAACAACAACAAGCAATAGTAACTGCACAAAAAGAAAAAACAAGGAGGTAGTTTTATGTTAGAAGAATAAAAGGAGTCCAGAAGTAGTAGTTTAAAAGACAATGTGTAAAGTATGCTTTAATAAATACTTTAAGAAGCAAAGCTATATGGGTTGTTCTGATTGGTCGAACTGGCAACTAATAGCCAGAAAGTTCTTATAACGAGGGCGAATGGAGAATTAATCCCCCAAACTTGAGCACTTCAGGACTGAAGGGGGGATTGTTCACACACACACACACACACACACACACACACACACACACAATTGGGACAACAGGGGTGACCCAAGCCTGTCCCTCAGAGTCATTCGATTTACAATGAAGCCACGTCAGACTTTCTCCTTTGTTGGTTCTACTCGAGAGATAGTCTGCCTACTTCCAAGCCTTTTTCCCCCTTTGCCTACGCTGCAGACTCGAATAGTCAGCGCTCTTGATTTGAAAATGCGTACCATGCAGCCGAAACCGGTTTGGCTCAGTGGATAGAGCGTCGGCCTGCGGACTGAAAGGTCCCAGGTTCGATTCCGATCGAGGGCATGTACCTTGGTTGCGGGCACATCCCCGGTGGGGGGCGTGCAGGAGGCGGCTGATGGATGTTTCTCTCTCATGGATGTTTCTAGCTTTCTATCCCACTCCCTCCCTCTCTGTAAAAAAATCAATAAAATATTTTAAAAAATGATGGACTTAAAAAAAAACAAAGAAAGAAAATGCGTACCATGCCATTCTAGCATTGATGTACACCTACAAGCACCCCAAAACCCAAGCCCGTGGAGGTGCTTGGCTGAGATTCTATTCAGCTCCCTGAATGCCCATCCCCCAGGTTGCAGGAAAGAGGGTAGAGATGATGAAGACTGGGGATGAAGAAGCATTCCTCTTGGTCTGTGCCCGGCCAGATCCAATCGCTGCGTTTTGGAAAAAACGGACCATCGGTTGGGGGTCCAAAGAGTGGCCGTGAATGCTGGCCCTCCTCACGCCAGCAAGCGGGAAGACAGAACAGAACGCCTTCTGTCTGTCATTGGGGAGCGCACGGGCCATTCAATAGTGACTCTTCACAGTTTGTTCTTTGCTGTTGAACAAACAGTAAAGGCCTCGCGACTCCACCTCGTTGGAAGGGGTGTGTTCCCTGTCATGTGTATGATCACCATCTCTACAGCTCCTCTTTTTAAGATTATTTCCGTTACATCCTGCGTGTCCCTTTAAGTCCAGAGTCTGTATAGCTCCCCCCTAAAGGCGAGCTAGTGATTATAAGCCAAAGGAATAAATCTGAAAATGCGTGTGCCTATGATCCAACACACAAAACAATCATTCTGGCTGCCTGGTTATAAGTGATAACAAGTTCTCTCTCTTTCTCTCTCTCTCTCTCTCTCTCTCTCCTCTCTCCTCTCTCCTCTCTCTCTTTCTCTCTCTCTCTCTCTCTCTCTCTCTCTCTCTCTCTCTCTCCTCTCTCCTCTCTCCTCTCTCTCTTTCTCTCTCTCTCTCTCTCTCTCTCTCTCTCTCTCTCCTCTCTCCTCTCTCTCTTTCTCTCTCTCTCTCTCTCTCTCTCTCTTTGTTGAGAGGGCTGTGAGGTTAAGTTAATTAAAGGCCCTTAAACAACAGGCTCTTCTAAGATCCATCTGCCCATTTGGCCAGTTGTAACAATTAAATCGAATCAATGCCACCATGGTACTGATTGTTCAGAAATTAGCCACTCATCTGGTTGGGAGGGGGAGGGAAGGGAGGAAGGGATTTATATCCGTTAATTCCGTGGCAGTCTCAATTGCGCCACCTGGAGGACAACAGTGGTATGACTCCCAACTCCCTGTTCAGGAGCAAATCAGGGTGCTCCCTCACTCTTCTCTCTCTAGGTGTTCTCATCACAGCTTAGTCAACAGTCTCTCGGTGTCATTTTGTGGCAAAACCTTCCTTCACCCTGTGGTGGACAGTTTCGCCTCTAGCGTAGATTCCGTTGATTTGTCGCTGTGGTTGGTTTCCCCGGAGGAAAGACACGAGCTAACAAAAATCCCTTGCACACGAAACGAAAGCTACAATTCCACAGAAAGGCCATAAAAAGCGTGCATTTTTGTTTGTTTGTTTGTTTAAATTTCTTTATTGAGGAAGGTATCACATATTTGTGCTCATCCCCCCATTCTCATCCGAAATCCCTCCCCACTCATGCCCCCACCCCACTGTTGTCCTTGAACACTGGTTAGGGCCCAGTGCTGGGCAAACTACGGCCCGTGGGCCGGATCCGTCCCGTTCGGCTGTTCTATCCGGCCCACGGAGCCGGAAGAGCGGAGGGTTCTCTCGCTCTCCGCTCCGCTCCTCCACCAGCAGCCCAAGATGAGAGTGCCAGCTTGGACAGGTTGCTTTTGTTCCAGCCCTCCGGTCCAGTTTAAGAACCCATGGTGGCCCTCGAGTCAAAAAGTTTGCCCACCCCTGGGTTAGGCTCATATGCATGCACACAAGTCCTTTGGTTGATCTCTCCCCTTTACCCCGACTCTCCCCTACCCTCCCTCTGAGGTCCGACAGTCTGATCCATACCTCCTTGTCTCTGGGTCTGTTCTTGTTCGTCGGTCTGTTCTTGTTTGTCACCATTTCCCCTAGATGGGTGCGATCATGTGATACAAGAAACACACTTATAAGAACCGAAAACGAGCCAAGCCATCACGGTTATGCTGAGAGGCAACTGAATCTGTCTGGAGTGAGTTTCTTTAGAGGAGAACCCAGCTCAGTATCCACGGGGTTTCCTCCGTGATAAAGATTTAGCTGCCTGTTATCTCGTAGCCGTTGTCATCCTAAAGCTAAAACCCAGTCTTGCTGTAGGAAGCATACTTAGAATATCTGAATGCTTCCTAGCAAAGTATGTCAGCACTTACCGCTTGCAGACGTTTTGTCCTTACGTGACCAATAGCAGCCTACATGGATAACAGCAGGAGTGGCTCGAAAGAGCTTAAGGAATTTGTCAAGGGCACATAGCCGAGACGAGTCCACACCACACTCCGCACCCCGTTCCGATCCCTTGTCGCCTCACGTGGAATCCTATTTGCAAGACAAGGCTGATGTGAATAGAATTTCACTCAGTTCTCCTAAGGACCAAAATATGGCAGCTGGCCCATGCCAGTTCGTCCCATTGGCAGCGAAGGTCAAGATCGCCTTGAACCGTGTGAGCTGACCTCTTATCCCTATATAATAAAAGCGTAATATGCTAATTAAACCAGGCGTCCTTCCCGACGACCTTCCAGACGAAACTGGGGCTGCGAGGGAAGTCATTAAACTAGGTCCCTTATTAAGGCACAACCTGGATTCCATTGTAATAGCTTATAGCAAGTTATCTTTTTAAAAAATATTTTTAATTAAATTATTATATGTGTACATATATTACCATTACCCACCCCCCTCCCACACATGCCCCCCTCCCCAGAGTTTTGCGTCCATTGGTTGTACTTATATGCATGCATACCAGTCCTTCCGTTGATCTCTTATCTCCCCCAGATCTCCCTCCCCTCCCCGCTGTCATCTGACAGTCTGCTTGTTACTTTACTCTCTCTATATCTATCTTTTGATTCATCCGTTTATAATGTTCTTTATTATCCACCAATGAGTGAGATCATGTGGTGCTTCTCTTTCATGGACTGGCTCATTTCACTCAGCATGATGTTCTCCAATTCCATCCAGGTCGCTGCCAATGATGAGAATTCCTTCTTTTTTATGGCAGCGTAGTATTCTGTTGTGTCAATGTGCCATAGTTTTCTGATCCAATCATCTGCTGACGGGCACCTAGGCTGTTTCCAAATCCTAGCGATGGTGAATTGTGCTGCTATGAACATAGGGGTGCATATGTCCTTTCTGATGGGTGTTTCTAGTTTCTTTGGGCAGGCTATCTTTTAACGAATATTTTTTTGAAAGTCACCGGAGGTGAACCAATGTATGTGAAGCTATCCCCATTAAAGAACCCTTGGCTCTTTTGGCTCCGCGGGCTGGATCCGGCCCGTTCGGCTGTTCTCTTCGGCCCGGGGAGCCGAAAGAGCGGAGGAGGGTTCTCTTGCTCTCCCCTCCGCTCCTTCACTAGCAGCCCAAGAGGAGAGTGCCAGCACGGTCAGGTTGCTTTTGTTCCGGCCCCCTCCGGTCCAGTGTAAGAACCCATGGTGGCCCTCGAGTCAAAAAGTTTGCCCACCCCTGCCTTAGCCTATGAGATTTCCATGCTGAAGAACAATAACCAAGACTGCTAAACAATGCCACACAGGACACTCATCCCTCCGCCCCACCCAAACCCTCAGATAAGGAAGGAAGCTAACTTGTAGTTACTAGTTGCCTGGTTACTATTTTGCATTGTTCCTTGTAAACAAATGAAAATAACTTTTCATGGCTATGTTACTCTAAATAGTCACCAAAGATAGTATCAGGTATTGTTAAATTTAGATTAAATTGGGGGTGGAGATGGAAATGCAGTTCTTTCTTATTTCCCCCCTCAAAGAACCCAAGGGCAGGGTAGGAAGAGGAACTAGATGCAGAATTACTTTGTCTAATAGATGTCAAGAGAAATTTAAGATAATTGGGGTAGAGGTCTGTAAACCAACCACCTAGAGGAACAGTTTCTAACACTACATCCTTAGATTCATATTCTTATATGGTGGCATTTTGCTTAAATATATTTTCTTTTAGCCTCTAACATGACGTATGTTTTTATAGCGACAACTCAATTTTATGTTGGAATGAATTCTGAGAGGAATTCTGCAAATATTCTTTTCCTTACCTTCAGTTTGGAAACCTTGTTCAACTTTTTCTCAATTAAACTGAGCACTATACAAGTATATTCCAAAACAACTTTTTAATAATGAGAAGTTATTTACCAGTTTTGTTCAGAATTTTTGCAAAGGTTCAGTATGATGCAGAAAGAGTAAAAAAAATAAAGCATAATTTTTAATTCTGGGGAGAAGACAGTATTTAGGTGTTATTCTAGTACAGCGTGGGCTAACTATGGCCCGCGGGCCGGATCCGGCCCGTTCAACTGTTCTATCCGGCCCGCGGAGCCGAAAGACCGGAGGGTTCTCTTGCTCTCCCCTCCGCTCCTTCCCCAGCAGCCCAAGATGAGAGTGCCAGCATGGTCAGGTTGCTTTTGTTCCGGCCCTCTGGTCCAGTGTAAGAACCCATGGTGGCCCTCGAGTCAAAGTTTGCCCACTACTGTTCTAGTATATACATTTCCCCCGCCCCTCCAAATCCACCTATGTGTTAGTTTATATGGAACTGAATATTCACCTGTGTTAAGTTCCAAGGGGATATTCAGCCCTCCTCTGCTACTACTGAAGGCTGCTTGCTCACTTTTATTTATATTACACTGACAAATGGCACTCCTATCATTTAATAAGGCACTCAAGTTCAAAGGCTGGACCCCATACAAAAATGCATTTGCGCTTTGCTGGTTTAATCACCTGATACCGTAGGTGTGCCCCTTCCTTTAGGATAACAAACGCCAGGCCCTGGACTGATTTAGCTTCAGTTATGCAATGCCTGCCTCACTCACAGGGCTGGGGAATATAATAAACATCCCTTCTCTAGCAGAGTCTGGGGGAGGGTTTTCCTTCGGTGTTTAACGGAGCAAGTACGTGCCTGGGTAGATGGAGGGACATACCTGTTTCAGGGAAGATGGACAAAGGGACAGAGCCTTTTTATAAAAAGGGAACAGGTGGCCAAAACTGGTTTGGCTCAGTGGTAGAGCATCGGTCTGCAGACTGAAAGGTCCCGGGTTCGATTCCGGTCAAGGGCATGTACCTTGGTTGCGGGCACATCCCCAGTGGGGGGTGTGCAAGAGGCAGCTGGTTGATGTTTCTCTCTCATCGATGTTTCTGGCTCTCTATCTCTCTCCCTTCCTCTCTGTAAAAATATCAATAAAATATTAAAAATAAAAAATAAAAAAAAATAAAAAGGGAACAGGTCACATTACTGATCAAAATATAGATCTTAAGCCCAGTTTCACAGAAATTTTGGAATAATGCTACAGTCTTACTTGGCATTCTCCTTTTACTTAACAGGCACTCCTGTTAGCTATCACCTCACTGGTCATGAGAGAGAATTGAAGGTAACTCACAGACTCTCTCTCTCTCTCTCTCTCACACACACACACACACACACACATACACACACTGAAAGTGTCACATGTGCTTCCTAAGAAATGACACGAGAGCAAAGACAACCAACACTTAAAATAAATCTTAAGGCATTCTTTATATACAGTACTCAGCACATAGAAGTAATAGAAAAGTATAGATTTGACATGTTTGTTATATATTTGTCAGAACATCTAAAAAAAAATACAAAAGCATCACCCCCAAATCAGAAATACTATAATTTATAATTTTACTACCTATGTTTTCTCAATAGCTCGCCAAAACAAACACCAACCTCTGCCCTCCCAAGCTACAAATGCACAGATCTGTGGGTGGGACACGTTGAGTTGAGTTCATTTTCATGGTGAACGTCACTGCATTTCTGGAAACGCTGATAATACAATACCTGCGACAAAACAGCAAAACCCTCGGCCAGCATGTAAACCAGTGGTGGGGCAAACATTTCTCTGCACAAACGTTTTGAGGGCCATTTCTTTTTACAAATGCTTAAAAGTATACACAGTTCGAACACGCGGCTTTAACGACGTTTTGCGACAAGTCCAAGCCTTCTGCTTCCTGATGTCCCCCAGCTTTCGGAGCGAGAAGTGTTTCTCTGGGAAGAGCAGAGCGATGCCGCCGCGCCTCCTGCAGGCCTACTATGTGCCGGAGTCACTGCCGCCGCCCGGCCCGTCGCTCTCTTTGTCCCAGTCCTTCATGGACGCTCCCATCATAAAGTCATCCCTCAGGATGCTCCATCCTGGGCCCTCTTCTCGCGTTGCAGTCTGCGGACAGTCACAGAAAACAACACGTTCAGAAGCCAATTTAATTGCAGGGGGACCGAGAACGTCCGTGTCACAGAGCACACGTCTCAGCAACAGGGGCGAAATCAAGACAAAGCATAGACGGGCCCTTATGCACACATTCTAATCACATATGAACCAACAGCTAATAGAGATGCCTGTTGATAAAATAGTTTAACCCCATAAAAGAATCATGGAAGCAAACTTTTTTTTTTCTTCTTTTTTGCAATAGGGAGAAAATACAGTAAGATCTAGGTTTGGAATCAAAACAGTTTAAATCTATCTTTATTGTTGAAAGTATTAATGTGTCCCCCCCCACACTCATTGACACCCCCCCCCCCAAGGTCTTCACCACATTACTGTCTGTGTCACGGGGCTATGCATATACGCATTTAAGTTCCCCAGCCAATCTCTCCCCACTCACCTCCCTACCCCCACCTTCCCTCTCAGATTCCTCGGTCTGTTCCATGCTTTTATGTCTCTGGATCTAGTGTGTTCATTATAAGTGAGATCATGTGATACGTGTTCACATAGGAGTGAGATCATGTGACACTTGTCTCTCTCTGACTGGCTTATTTCACTTAGCACAGTACTCTCCAGGTCCCTCCATGCTGTCTCAGAGGGTAAGAGATCCTCCTTTTTTATCGCCACATAGTATTCCTTGGTATAAATGTACCACAAATTTTTTATCCACTCTTCCACTGATGGGCACCTGGGCTGTTTCCAGATCTTAGCAATTGTAAAGTGCGCTGCTATGAACATAGGGGCGTATACCTTCTTTCTGATTGGTGTTTCTGGTTTCTTAGAATATATTCCTAGAGGTGGGGTCACTGGGTCAATATTTAATTTTCTGAGGAAACTCCACACTGTTCTCCACAGTGGCTGCACCAGTCTGCACTCCCACCAGCAGTGCACGAGGGTTCCTTTTCCTCCACATCCTTGCCAGCACTTGCCATGTGTTGATGAGAGCCTTTCTTACAGGTGTAGGGGAAACCTCATTGTCGTTTTAATTTGCACCCCTCTGATGATTAGTGACATTGAACATTTTTTCATATGTCTCTTGGCCATCTAAATATCCCCTTTGGGGAAGAATCTATGCAGGTGCATAAAAGCTATCTCAAAACTGTCATTATTCGCAGATAACATATTGACATAGGAAACGCTAAAGACTCTACCAAAAAACCGCTAGAATCAACATCAAAATGTCTATACTACCCAAAGCAACCTATAGATTCAATGCAATCCCCATTAAAACACCAATGGCATATTTCAAAGATCTAGAGCAAACACTCCAAAAATTTATATGGAACCAAAACTAAAAAAAAATTCCTCAGATAGCTGCAACAATCTTGAAAAAGACAAACAAAGTTGGAGGGATCACAATCCCAGATATAATATCAATATTTAAAATCTTTTGACAAAATAATCTTATAATATTATTTTAAGTTCACTGATAATTTATTTAGAAGACTACAGGCAAATTGTTTAAAGACTAATAGAAGAGTAACAAAGACTTTTAAGCCAAAGTAAAGGAGAGGAAAGGAAATTAACTGAGCTAGGTTTTCATAGATTCTATCTCATTTAATAGTTGGTAAAAATGAGAAACAAATGGTCTTTATTTGGGTTATGATCTCACTGTCTGACCTAATCATGTAATAAAAAAGCCCGGTCCCATGCTAAAATGACAAATAAGTGAGCAGCAATGAGCAGAGGTAGTCCATTTGTTTTGTTTCTTCCTAGGATTTATGTAAAAGTAGACACAGCTGAGCCAAAGCCAACCTCTCCTTTCGTGGTACAACAGCACCACCTTGTGGTCGTAACTGAGACAATCTCTGCAGAACTCCAGGCTCTGGGATTTCTTTTCCTCACTCCACAAATACTCACTGAGAGCTGAGTCTGTGTCGAGCCCAGGGGTGGGCAAACTTTTTGACTCGAGGGCCACCATGGGTTCTTACACTGGACAGGAGGGCCGGAACAAAAGCAACCTGACCATGCTGGCACTCTCCTCTTGGGCTGCTGGGGAAGGAGCGGAGGGGAGAGCAAGAGAACCCTCCGTTCTTTCGGCTCCGCAGGCCGGATAGAACAGCCGAACGGGCCGGATCCGGCCCGAGGGCCGTAGTTTGCCCACAGCTGAGCTGATCTAAACTATTTGCAAAGATGGGAACGCAGACAGCATGCACTGCCACTGAGAAACCCCTCTCCTGGGCGAGTAAGAGCGTGTAAATCCTCGTTAGCTCAGCCCTCGCTTGAAATGGGGAGAGCTGTAGGCCCCCAGATCTAGTTTTATATTTTGTGAGAATTATACATTACCAGACCAGACACACCTAACATAAGAGAGAGTTCCAAATCTCAACACGAGCGTATTAAATTAGAGAATTCTGGGATTAGCCAGTAATCAGAAGCAGTCAGCTCCCTTTCAGATTGATTCCCATCCCGGCTTCACCTCCGAGTACCATCTATTAGGAAAGATCAGAACGACATGTAAAGAACTCATGCTACCTCACAGAGAACAATGCCTCCCAGAGGGTCAGCAGGTGCACGCGCCCCATTACCGTTATTCCGGAGGTCACTAAGAGTTCCTACCGCCGCTCTGGGATGGCTCTAAGTCCTCCCTGTACCCACACTCCACGGGTCAAATGCTGCAGGTCCCACCCAGCCCCACAGGCTCATACGGCCCAGAAGCAGCGAACCAGCTCGCTTCGGAGGCCAACACAATGGGAACCTGGCTTTCTCGCGTTCCCATAGACAGCGAGGCAACGCTGCTCTCCCAGCGAACTCGAAGTCTCCCTTTGGTCTGAACTCTAATCTATTTAGGCACGAGCAGTACACAAACATGAAGCTGAGCTATTTACAAAGCTGGGATTCCTGGCATTCCTGCGAGGGCAGCTTTTCTGTGAGGGCGGCAGCAGTTGGCATGCGAGGCAGGGGCAACCTGAGGTCAGCAGCCCTCTGCCCTTCTGCCCCTCTGACCCGTGGCCTGCCTCCCACCCCCCTCCCTGTGAAGAGGAAGGCCCACAATGCCGGGGCCACCTCGGGGCCAGCGTGAGGCGCCCCTCCACCCCTCAAGTCCTGCTTGGGAGAGGAACTCAGCCAGGCCATGGAGCAGAGGAGTGGACACTTTAAAGATAATAAAGTCTGATCTCTATTTCTTCTTCTTTTTTTAAAATATATTTTATTGATATTTTACAGAGAGGAAGGGAGAGAGATAGAGAGCTAGAAACATCAATGAGAGAGAAACATCGACCAGCTGCCTCTTGCACACACCCCCACTGGGGATGTGCCTGCAACCAATGTACATGCCCTTGACCGGAATCGAACCTGGGACCCTTCAGTCCGCAGGCCGACTGCTCTACCACTGAGCCCCTGAACTCACTTCTGCTGGCCAGCTTTCACAAAAGCAGGAAAATAGATGAATACCTGGGCTCTCCCAGTACCTGTTTTAACCGAGGGATTTTTACTGGAATCAATCGATCACTGAGGAAACCCCACACTCACTCCCTGAGGAACCCCTCCCCAACAGAAATACTAGCACTTTCCTGTCCTGCGGAGCTCCCAGCGTGGTCTCCTGAGGACAAAACAGAACTGACAGTGACGCGCTGGCCAGTTCAAAGCAATGACAGCCTTGCGCAAAGCCTGTAATCCGAGGCGTAACACAGAGCCAACGCTCTCCTATCAGCAGCCATTTCGGCTCCTTCCAGGAATCCTCCGGGCTGAACACTAGGGCCCCAGACCCACCCTACAATCTGCTTCCAGAAGGCTGGCAGCGAGTTCCCCGCCCTATGTAGGCAGCAGACTGCAGGGTTCTTCTCTGGAAAACTCACAGGGTCCCAGAAGGAACAGACAGACCCTCACAGTGGGCTCTCCCCCCATGAAAGAACCAGCGCCCCCCAATCCTGAGCTCCGCACCCACAAAACTCCGGGCTCACAGTGGATGTTCAATCGACTCTCTCCACTTCCCTCTCCAGTCTGAGGGGCGGAGGGCCACCTTGCAGACTCGGGGGTTTCTTTTCACGTTGCCCGGCCCCCCCTCGTGCAAAGCTGCTGGTCCCCTCTAGTCCTCGGTGAAAGACCACCATGAGAACACGCCTGCCTCCGTACCCAAAACATGTAAATCCCCAACACCGCCTTCCCATGTTTACAATTCCTTCTGACCAACTCTTATTGCATAGATGCACCACCTGGGCCCTTAAACTTGTCAAAATCAGGCAAAATGGCAACTAAATCAAGGAACTTGAAAAATACCTTAACCCTAGGCTAGCATGAAATTCCTACATTCTCTTCCTGCCAGAGTTCAACTGTTTCCCCAACACACACACACTCTCACTCTCTCTCTCTCTCTCACACACACACACACTGACAAAACTCTTTCTAATTGGAGTTCTCTGTTGGCAACAGAAAGAAGCCAGCACATATAACCAAGTACTTTGCTTTACTTATTTATTTTGAGAAACAGTCCTTCTGAGATGGAAGCCCACTTCAGAACCTTTCACCTAAATGGAAACTTTGCCAAAACCGGTGTGGCTCAGTGGATAGAGCGTTGGCCTGCGGACTGAAAGGCCCCAGGTTCGATTCCGGTCAAGGGCATGTACCTTGGTTGTGGGCACATCCCCAGTAGGGGGTGTGCAAGAGGCAGCTGATGGATGATTCTCTCTCATCGATGTTTCTCTCTATCCCTCTCTCTAAAGAAATAATACATATATATATAAACCGTCTCACCTGTTTATATATAAATTGTCTCACCTGTTTGGCCTGTGAGCTCTTTCCGGCGGAAGCTTTCTCGCTGGCACTTCCGTCCATCCCCCGCAGAACGCTGATGAAGTCTTTCTTGGAAACGGTTGACATCAACTTCGCCCGCTTCCTGATGGAGCTTCCGGCTTCCTTCACCTTCTCTTCCACGTTCTTCTGATGCTTCTGGACGGCGTTAAACAGCTGCACCACGCCCCTGTGGACCCGCCAGCAGGACAAGGCACTTAAATGCGATTACTCTAGACCTCTCGGACCTCATGGACCACCCGTGGTCCAGGATCACCGCTTGGCGACCGCTGCCCTAGACTACAAACTCCGAGGATAGAAAAAGCGTATTTTCACTGCATAGGAGAGAGGCAAGCATTTAGTAGGCAAGCCGATGAAAACAGCTGACTGGCTAGATACCTCTGGAAAGTGATCATGCATTTCAGTGAATGAATGGAAGTCTATGAACGCATTCACAGGATGAATATACATGGACGGATATGTGATCTGTTCTTGTTTCGGTTCTGGTCTTTCTCTATCAACTCTTATGCGATCAGAACTAAGAATTACTCTTAACACCAGCACCTGTTTCTCGGAGCGTGACTGTATACAGTTGGGGCTTTGCAGAGAGTAGGAGCAGACGTCGTGGGTCTTGCTACACGATTCGCAATTCTCAGGATATAAAACTAATTTTAAAATCCAATTAAAAAAATATTTGAAGACTGAGTACGAAAAACCATTTTTAGAATCTCCCTCATAATTGTTTTGTATGGATAACAAGTTGCAATAGTAATCATTAGAAGGTACTGGGTAAAATCAACACGTTATTGAACTTAACTTCACCTCTTTTATTGATTGGGACAAATCTACATCATGTATGTGGCTCCTATTCCATTTGCACTGGGCGGCACTGATTTAGACCATTAGCTCTGAGATCCTGTAACCTGCCCGTTTCCTGCTAAGAGAATCCCCAGCAGAAGCGACCCGCCCCGGGCCTGACCCTCCTGCACGCTCGCGCTGGGATTTTCAGGAATCGCAGCCCTAATTGCTCCTTACCCAGAACATTTCTAGGGTTGTGTCTGCAGCACGCAACCTTGAGAAATGAGGTAACGTCTCCCCCAGACAAAGAGCAGGCTTGTTCCCATTCGCCGTAAAAGCAACGGCGTTCCCCTCCTGTAACGTGAGCCGCTGCGCGGGCAGGCGTCCGCCGAGGGCACCTGTGCCAGCCCTGGGGCCAGGGGGAGCCAGTGGAAGGAGACGCTCGGCTACCACCTGTGCCATGAGTAATGGAGTCCCGTGTCTCTGACCCAGAAGTCTCTTGTCTCCTGTCAGCATCCAAGAAACTGTAACAGGCCAGTTTAGGCTGCAAACAGGGCAAAATCCCATCCCTTCACAGCAGGGCGGGACCAAGGTCAAGAATATGAGGTGCCCAGGACACAAAACTAAAGAGGCGCTTCCTCCTGCATCAGACCTGCACTTTCCTAAGCTCTTCAGATGTGCTCACTCATTCAATTCTAGAGAACCCCATGGGGAGGTGTAATATTCTCCTGGTTTTACAGATAAATAAACTGAGACACAGAGACGTTCAGTAACAGGCCCAAGGACACACAGCCAGTCAGTCAGGCGGGAATCTGAATCTAGCAGACTGGCTCTCCGGCTTACACACTTAGGCATCACGCTCACCAATTCACCGTGCAACCAGATGCATAAGCAAATGGCCAAATAGCGCAGGTGCCTAGGAAGTTAGCCCACCACACGTAACTGCTGCGTTCATTAGGGAGGAAGGAGAAGCTACCTCCTCTGTGAACTTCTCCGACGCCCCTGTGATCTGTCCCCATCACCGGATGCACCTTCATTCTTAGGTGACTAGAATTCCTCCGGATGGGCGGGCCAAGGCACCCCGCCCCCCCACCCCCCCCCCCCCCCCCAATCTGTGGCCACCAGATTCTATTTATCTGAACACACAGGGCTTCAAATAAATGTTTGGTGCGATGATTAAAAAAAAAAAAAAAAAAAAGAAAAGAAAAAAAAAGAAAGAAAAGAAATGCAGAATAAAAGGGTAGCATGACGCTGCTATCACGTGAAACTCACCATGCCATAGATGTAACGCAAGGTACCAAAAATCACGAGTGCCATAAATTTAGACACTTTAGCTAAGTGAGGATTCTGATGAGTTCTCTCGACTATAAAAACAAGACGATGTGAGCCGAAACCGGTTTGGCTCAGTGGATAGAGCATCGGCCTGCGGACTGAAGGGTCCCGGGTTCGATTCCGGTCAAGGGCATGGACCTTGGTTGCGGGCACATCCCCAGCGGGGGGTGTGCAAGAGGCAGCTGATGGATGATTCTCTCTCATTGATGTTTCTAACTCTCTATTCCTCTCTGTTAAAAATCAATAAATTACCGTATTTGCCGGCGTATAAGACGATTTTTTGGCCCTGAAAAATATTGTATTTGCCGGCGTATAAGAGACTGGGCATATAAGACGACCCCCTAACATTTCCACTCAAAATACAGAGTTTGTTATATACTCGCCGTATAAGACTACCCCCCACTTGGAGGCATATTTTTCAGGGCCAAAAAATCGTCTTATACGCCGGCAAATACGGTACATTTAAAAAATAAAAATAAAAACAAGACGACGTGAAGTAGGGTGGTGCCGAACATGCACTTAGCACATTGTACTCTTCCCGAGAGACCCTCGGCCTCTGGTTGAACTCGGAGCAGGCTGCCGGCTTCCACACAGCCCCCGGCTCTGAGAACCGAGCGGGGTGGGAAGGGCGGGGTGCTGAGGACCTCAGGGGGGACCCCTCTGCCTCACCTCGTGGCGATCCTCTGCAGATTCCTCTCCGTGTCTTTGTCTGTGACCACATCCGGCTTGACCCTGCACATCATCTCCCACTCTCGCTTCTTATCCAGCTGCAAGACAGAGACAGACAAGGTTATGAAAGAGCATGAGACATTTCGGAAAGGGCCAGCGCTTTACTTAAAACACCGGCGCTTACAGCATCATCTCCAGATGCATTGAAATCCACCTTTCAGCCGACACCGGTTTGGCTCAGTGGTAGAGCGTTGGTCTGCGGACTAAAAGGTCCCGGGTTCGATTCCGGTCAAGGGCGTGTACCTTGGTTGCGGGCACATCCCCGATGGGAGGTGTGCAAGAGGCAGCTGGTCGATGTTTCTCTCTCATTGACGTTTCTAGCTCTCTATCATCTCTCTCCCTTTCTCTCTGTAAAATATCAATAAAGTATATTTAAAAAAAAAAAAGAAGAGAAATCCACCTTTCATGGCATATCTGGCCACCACCCTTGCCACGTAGGGCAACTTGGTCGCAAATCACGGCACCCGGATTCCTTCCGATCTTGCAGAAGCAGAGGGGGGTCCGGAAATAAAGCCCCCCAGATAAAATAATCTAATTCAAAATCGCCTCTCCAGACCCCCCCTTACTGAGCAGGCTGCGTTCACGGTGATTGAGCAGCGAAATGGGTCGGTTTTCAGAATTGCAACCGATCCCTAACGGGGGCATCGTCACGGATCTTTATTATAAAACAGGTTTTGGCAAAAAGCAACTAACAGAATTATTAGTCTCGCCCCTGATGGACAGCTACATGGGATACAAGGACAGGGGTCGTAGCCACGCGGGTGATTACTTGACGTTAGAAGGACAAGCTTCCTTGGAGCTTATATCTCTATTGCTTTCCAGGTGATTACAAGGTAAACATACTCCACAGGGGAACTGAGACGAGGCCTGTGAACAGAATCTTTTTTTAAAAAAAATATATTTTATTGATATTTTACAGAGAGGAAGGGAAAGAGATAAAGAGCTAGAAACGTCGATGAGAGAGAAACATCAACCAGCTGCCTCTTGCACACCCCCCACCGGGGACGTGCCCACAACCAAGGTACATGCCCTTGACCGGAATCGAATCCGGGACCCTTCAGTCCGCAGACTGACGCTCTACCACTGAGCCAAACCGGTTTCGGCATGAACAGAGTCTTGGTTATCCACACCCCCATCCCCCCCCACAAGGTCAAAGGCTGGAATGTTAATTGAGCAAACAGTGCAGATAAGGCCTAAGCACCAGGCAGACACACAATCTAATCTACAGGGCGACCTACCTGCTTTCTCTTCTCTAGTCTCTCCTGCTTTAACTTCTCCTTCTCCTTCTCCAGCTCCTTGTTTTTGACCAGAATGGTGGGTTTGCTTTTAGGGGTTTTTTTGTTCAGGATTTTCGCCATGGCGTCGGCCCAGCCCGAGCTGGTCCCCGCCGTGGCTCCCGCCGCGTTTTCGCTGTCATCATCGTCACAGGGTTCAAGCTCATCTTCATTGTCAGCCTCCGCCGCCTCGTCATCGGAAGGAAAGTGAGGCTTCGGTGACGCACACCTTCCGGTAGAGCCTAAGAGAAGGAACAGATTAGACTCTGATGCCGGGGGCAGAGGTGGCCCTGTGACGTTCTCCATCCGCCCCCATTCTCTGGTTCAGTGACAGGACCACAGCTGCAGGGAGAGTGGGGAGCAGTGACAGTGGGACCCCAACCAAGGTCCCTTGGCCACAATCGAACCTGGGACCCCTCAGTCCGCAGGCCGACGCTCTATCCACTGAGCCACACCGGTTTCGGCCATTTTTAATTTTGAGATAACTCCATACTGCTTTCCACAGTGGCCGTACCTATTCGCATGTGGAATCTAATGAACAAAATAAACTTATCAAACAAAACAGAAACACTCATAGATAGAGCACAGACTGACAGCTGTCAGAGGAGAGGAGGGTTGTGGGGTTGAGTGAAAGGATTGAAAGCTAAGAACTAGGCAGACACAGGAAAAAACAAAAAACAAAACACTCATGGACACAGACCATAGCAGGGGGAATAAATACGATGGGAGACCTGGGGTGGGGAACACACAATGCAATATACAAATGACGTATTATAGAATTGTGCACCTGAAATCTGTGTAATTTTATTAACCAATGTCACCCCAATAAACTCAATTAAAATTTGTTTAAAAGAGAGATGATGGAAAGACTTGACCTTTTAGCTGGTCGTGATAACACTCCTAAGGCTGGTATTACTTTTGCACAATTACTTTATTTTTGAAGTGCTGAGAATTCATGAAAGGAAAAGGATTTGTGAAAACTAAATCTTTAATATAGTTCAAAAAAATTTGTAACACATTAGGAAACAGCCAATAAAAACATCGTAAGCATTTATCTAAATGTAAAGAACAGGATGGCTTAAAGGTTTATCAGTGAAGAATACCCGGTGAGGAGAGGCAGAAGTCTTGACCAGCTCCTCCTGGTACAACATCAAAACCACAACACTGACATCTAGTGTTTTGTCTTGATGAATTAATTCTCACCCAAATCTCACAGCAAGTCTCACGTTTTTTTCAGCTGCAATGTCAAGGCAGCCAAAGGCTTCGTGATAGTGTAAGCCACTCCAACTCTCCCTTTCTAAATTGACTATTTTCTTTGGTGTGTTTCTTCCCCAGCTTGACTATCCTAACACGCACATGAGGGAACACGATAAATCTGCGAAAAGTTTTCTAACACCATCTTATAAACCAGCACTCACCTCACCAATTAAAAAAACAATCCAGAAGAAGTCACTGATGTCATAGTTTTTATTTTATTATTATTTTTTTTTTTATAAAAAAGCAGCTTTAAGCTCAGAATTTAAGCCAGGCACTCACTGTGGAGGGGCTCAGTGGATAGAGCGTGGACCTGCGGACTGAAAGGCCCCGGGTTCGATTCCGGTCAAGGGCATGTATTCTGGTTGCGGGCACATCCCCAATAGGGTGTGTGCAGGAGGCAGCTGGTCGATGTTTCCCTCTCATGGATGTTTCTAACCTCTCTATCCCTCTCCCTTCCTCTCTGTAAAAAAAAAATCAATAACATATATTTTAAAAAGAGAAAGAAAAAAGAGTGACTGTTTGGGGGTATCTTCTACAAAGCTGACACACAAGGGTTTTTTTGTTTTTTTTTTTTTAAAAGGGCAGAGCAAGGATTTGAACGACAAGAGAAGGGAGGAGGCCAAATAAGTCAGATTCCGCAACCCGGCCCAATGCAGAGAGGCAGGGTCACTGCGTGCGGAACCGAGCACATCCCGATCGGAGCCCATGCTCTGCAGGAAAATGAAAACTGCCATTGTAAAGGCCATCACTGTCGTCCCGGGCAGAAGAAACCGGCAGCTTACAGGCCGCCAACAGCGGCGATGAGGTTCGGGCGGCCTCGGGGCAGAGGCGCCGCATCCATCCCCGGCCTCCCGCACACTCAGCCCGGCCTTCCCTCCGACCAGCCCCGCGGCGGCCCGTTACCTCCCAGGCCGGCAGCGTCTCGGCCCTCGTCTTCCGGCTGCTCCGATGCCGCAGCCTTGGTTACCATTTTCATCTTCTTTTTCCTCTTGAGGGCATTTTTCAGCTTCTTCCCCGCACTCCCACGTGAGTCCCGTATGGCGGCGGCCATGTTTTCCTCGCCGGAAGTGCAGCGCGGGAGCTGCGCCGGGTGGGGAACGCCAGGAAGCTGGGCCTCCAGTTCCGGCGACACAAGGTTCCGGGGCGGGGCCAACTAGCCCTGAGGTCACGGCCGCTGCCTCAGGCTTGGGTTGCAGAGAAAGGTCTGATTTCCAGTTGCAAAACGAATAATAAGAATCTCGCTTTCTCCCCTCGTCCCGCGGGGTAAAGGGTTCAGCTTCACTTTTCTGCTCCGCGCCAGACCACACGGTGCAGACCCAGGGCGCCGGGTGCTCCTCCTTTACCCTTCCGGGCCAGCTTCTCCCTAAGGTGAGCTAGTCACCTGCTGTTGGCAGCCTCAAGCTCCCTCCACGCAGCTGCCACCACCCAGCCCTTATCCCCCCCTAAATTGTTGGTTCCTTGAAAGTAGGGGCCATGTCTCATCTACCATTTTATACCCATAGGGGCCCCCAAACTAGTTTTTGGAAGGAAGAAAGGTTAGAATGATTGAGTGAAGGACAGAATACATTTATTGGCAAGGTTTACGAGTCAGACAGAATAACAAACCCTTGCATCGTGTTTTAAATAAGCCAGGCTTGTTCTAAAGACTAACCCTAAGCTTTCAGTGTTACCGGTAGAGAGTTTCTTGTTTTTATTTTATTTTATTTCTTTATTGATTTTTTTTTTTTACAGAGAGGAAGAGAGAGGGATAGAGAGTTAGAAACATTGAAATTTCTTTTTTTTAATATATATTTTATTGATTTTTTTTTTTTACAGAAAGGGAGAGGGATAGTTAGAAACATTGATGAGAGAGAAATATCCATCAGCTGCCTCTTGCACACCCCCCACCGGGGATGTGCCCACAACCAAGGTACATGCCCTTGACTGGAATCAAACCTGGGACCCCTCAGACCGACGCTCTATCCACTGAGCCAAACCCGTTTCGGCCATGTGAATTTATTTAATTGGCGCAGTAAGTTGGGTACCGGTGTTCCCATTATACAGATGAGGAAACTGAGGCCTGGGCAAGATGAAATCATTGCTCAAGGCCATACAGCCAGTACGTGGCCGAATCACATTCAAACGTAAGCCACCGGCTCCAGGGCCTGTCTGTTCAGCCCCTCAGCTAGTGTGCCTGGCTGTTTGCACTTTCACACTTGGCAAGTATGTCCTGCGAACAGACGGTGGAAGTTTCTGGCAAGCCCTGGAATTCATAAATTAGAAAAAAATAAAATAAAATCCTGGCCCTCACGATGAACTAAAATCATTGACAGGAGGCAAATGGAATGGGCACCGGATGATGGAAATAATGGATGTCTTCTATATATGTGTATGACAGGTGTGGGCAAACTACGGCCCACGGGCCGAATCCGGCCCGTTCGGCTGTTCTATCCGGCCCACGTGGAGCCGAAAGAGCAGGCCGTACCCTTTTATGTAATGATGTTTACTTTGAATTTATATTAGTTCACACAAACACTCCATCCATGCTTTTGTTCCGGCCCTCCGGTCCAGTTTAAGAACCCATCGTGGCCCTCGAGTCAAAAAGTTTGCCCACCCCTGGACTGTATGAGGTTTTGTACAAACACACCTGTGCTCATTCCCGGCCTACTGCCTCTCAGCTCCACGTGCATCCTTTTTGGCTGCTCTGCGAGAACCCAGCGGGCTCCTTTAAATATTTCCCCTCTGCCCGGACCAGCCGGATATCCGGCTCCCTCCGCAGAGGGCACTGGAGTGACTCTATAAGAAGAAGGAACCCACTTGCTGGTCACAGCGTGGTTCTTTCTGTCTGCAGACTCCTGGGCCACAGATGGCTTCCCCAGCATGGGACCCCTGCAGCGCCTGGAGGTCCCCAGCGTCCAGGGGCCAGCAGGCCACCCCCGTGGGCAGTTTCATCGCAGAGGGCCTCGGGGGACACTGCGGGCGAACCCCTTTCCCCGGCGCCTGCAAAGGTATGAAATGTGTCAGACGTGTGCTCTGCCAAGGGTAGCACTTAGGATCCTACGAGTTACCTGTTTTTGCAACTACCTGTAGCCTCGCGCTTCTTTCTCAGCCCGTTTCTTCTTAACTATGGTAAGAGGGAGGGAGGAATCTGGAAGAGAAGCTTTATTTGTACTAGGTCAGCCCGCCTGTGCATGTAAAAAACACTACTATTGCTTCGCTCTCATCTAGCTGACTATAATGAGAAAACATGTAAGTCTTGAAATTCCAAGCTGGCAGGTGGAGCTGAGCAAAAACCGGCCCGTGTGGAGATGGAGCTTTAGCGTTTGCACCTGTTCTAACCTCGTAGCCTTTTACTCACATGCGCACAGTGCTTGTTTATGAACTGTAGGTAGATCTAACTCAGGGGTCGGCAAACTCAATAGTCCACAGAGCCAGATATCAACAGTCCAACGATGAACATTTCTTTGGAGAGCCACATTTTTTAAACTTCTTCTAACGCCATTTCTTTAACACAGACTCGCCCAGGCCGTGGTCTTTTGTGGAAGAGCCACACTCAAGGGGCCAAAGAGCTGCATGTGGCTCTCGAGCCCCGGTTTGCCGACCACGGGTGTCATTTAAGTGCTTGGTGTAATAAACCTTTATACTTCCCCACCCTCAGTGAAATAAGACCCGGACCTGCCCTCTCCAACGGGATCTGGACTTTGGTTGTGTGTGTGTTTGGCGAGGTTGGAGGGGGTGATTGGAGGGGGTGGCTTCTTGCTTGTGCTATGATGCAGACATAGGCCAGTGGTCGGCAAATTGTGGCTTCTTGCTTGTGCTATGATGCAGACATAGGTCAGTGGTCGGCAAATTGTGGCCTGCAGGCCGGATCCAGCCCGTTCAGCTGTTCTATCCGGCCCGCGGAGCCGAAAGAGCGGAGGGTTCTCTTGCTCTCCCCTCCGCTCCTTCCCCAGCAGCCCAAGAGGAGAGTGCCGGCATGGTCAGGTTGCTTTTGTTCTGGCCCTCCGGTCCAGTGGAAGAACCCATGGTGGCCCTCGAGTCAAAAAGTTTGCCCACTCCTGGGATAGAGCATTGGCCTGCGGACTGAAAGGTCCCAGGTTTGATTCCGGTCAAGAGCATGTACCTTGCTTGCGGGCACATCCCCAGTAGGAGGTGCACAGGAGGCAGCTGATGGATGTTTCTCTCTCATCGATGTTTCTATCCCCTCTCCCTTCCTTTCTATAAAGAAATCAATAAAATATATTGTTTAAAAAGAAAGGAAGAAACTTCGTGGTCCATGCGCAGAAGTCGGTTTTCAGCTCTCAAAATAAATTTCAATCATTGCACTGTTGATATTTGGCTTCGTTGACTAATGAGTTTGCCGACCCCTGCCCTAGGCAGTGGCCTCATTATGCCTAACCAGACTGAGGCAATAATGTTTGAATAAGAATCAAAGATGGCCAAAACCGGTTTGGCTCAGTGGATAGAGCGTTGGTCTACGGACTGAAAGGTCCCACGTTTGATTCTGGTCAGGGGCATGTACCTTGGTTGTGGGCACATCCCCAGTAGGGGGTGTGCAGGAGGCAGCTGATCAATGTTTCTAACTGTCTATCTCTCTCCCTTCCTCTCTGTAAAAAATCAATAAAATATATTATTTTAAAAAAGCTCACCTCGAAATGGGAGTTAGGTGTCTCAGGTGGTATTCGTTCCTAATGACAAGGTTCTCCCAGGCTCTCTGAATAATAAGAGAACAGAAGAGTAGGCTACCTTGATCCTTCCTGACATTCAGATTCTCATTTCTGTTAGTCGAAAGTGTACCCCAAATAGTATCCAGGGGACCCACTTCCTTCCCACTGTGATGGTTGAACTCAACCTATTAAAATTTCGGGTTTTCAGCATTTTGGGCCCCACCATTGAGGTCAGCTGCTTTGGCGGTGGTGATGTCTTGATGAGATTTTCCCTCTAAATTTAAGAATCCTTGTGAAGTGAATCAGGAGGAGGTAACAGGCCTCCAGTCATCCTGCCAGCCCCCCCCCCCCCGAAAAACAGGGTAGGGGGCGTGGGCAGAGCCTTGGAAGGGGCTGGTGTGCCATGATTGTCTCCTCCAGGCCCTGATTGTCACCTCCAGACACAAGCAGCATCCTTCGGGTCACGGACAGTGTCAAGGTCAACCTTAGTAACAAAAAGTGCTGAGTTAGAAATTACAAAGAGAGCCCGGCTGGTGTGGCTCGGTGGTTGAGTGTTGGGCTATGAACCAGGAGGTCACGGTTTGATTCCCGGTCAGGGCACATGCCGGGGTTGCAGGCTCCATCCCCAGTGTGGGGCCTGCAGGAGGCAGCCAAACCATGCTTCTCTTCACTGATGATTTTCTATCTCTCCCTCTCTCTTCCTCTCTGAAATTAATAAAAATATATAAAAAATAAATTACAGGGACAAGCAATAAGTAACACCCAAAGCAGGTCTGTTGAATCTGAGTAAGAAATGCAGCCGATGGAAATCAGGTGGGAAATAACAGGAGCCTTGCTGTGCTTGTTCCATTTCAGGCTTTGAGCCGGGCAGACAAAGTGAAAAGGGTTGTTAAAAAAAAAAAAAAAAAAAAAGGCACAGTGCCGAAACCAGTTTGGCTCAGTGGATAGAGCGTCGGCCTTCGGACTGAAAGGTCCCAGGTTCGATTCCGGTCAAGGGCATGTACCTTGGTTGCGGGCACATCCCCAATACGGGGTGTGCAGGAGGCAGCTGGTCGCTGGTCGATGTTTCTCTCTCATCAATGTTTCTAACTCTCTGTCCCTCTACCTTCCTCTCAGTGAAAAAATCAATAAATGATATTTTTTTAAAAAGGCACAAGGCACGCCTCTCAGTGCCTCTTGCATTCCACTCCTAATGGCTCGCCCATCTATCAGCGCCTCTCCATCTGGAGGCCTCTTTCCTGGCCCAAACCTTCATTATCCCTCCAGTGGATAGCTTCTTGCAAAGCCCTGCCCCCTCCCAGTCGGTCTCTGCACGTACTGAGCAAATAGAATGATGTTTTTCCAAATACAAATCAGATCCCACGGACTCGGCGTTCCCAGCGCGACCTGCAAGGCCCTGTAATGGCCTGGTGGCCCTGGGGTTCCCCATCCCATCAAGTTTGTTCCCCAAAGAGCCATTAGGCGGAACAGGTGACAATCCTCTAACACCAATGCCCAGTTCCAAGGGGACAGTTACTGGATTCCAGTGTTTCCATAGTTGTTTTTTAATTTTTTAATTTAATATATGTTATTGATTTTCTTCAGAGAGGAAGGGAGAGGGATAGAGAGTTAGAAACGTGGATGAGAGAGAAACATCCATCAGCTGCCTCCTGCACACCCCCCACCAGGGATGTGCCCGCAACCAAGGTACTTGCCCTTGACCGGAATCGAAACTGGGACCCCTCCGTCCGCAGACCGACGTTCTATCCACTGAGCCACACCAGCCAGGGCATAGTGTTGATGTAATTTAAGGAGGCCACCCTACTGCCCTTGAACCCGTAAACATGAGAAAGTGTTTCAGCCCCACAGGTCACAAGTCCCTTCTCATGGATGTAATGTAATAAAGCCGTAGTTGGTAGTGTACTATGTAATCGGAACTTAGTTTTTTATAAAATAATAAAGGCCCAGATTTGGAAGAGAGAAAAAGATTTTTTTTTTTCTGCTGACATTGGGATAACAGGAACTAAAATGGAAGAAAAGTATGTCCCCGAAACCCCATCTGAATAGCAAGAAGTAGATAAAATGCTTTTGGCTTCGTTAACATCTTTGCGTGGTGACTAGAGCTGTTATTACAGAGAGAATTATGTGTATGAAATTTTTAGCCCAAAATAAAATTTCTAGGCATTGGAAAAGCTATGCTTTCAACCGTCTTTGCTAAAATCCTTATGAAGCGAAAATAAAGCCAGGATAACCATGTCAACCTAATTCTATTGACATGGGAAGTCCCAAGTCCCATGCAAATATCCCAGAAACATTGATGAGAGAGATACATCGACCAGCTGCCTCCTGCACACCCCCCACCGGGGATGTGCCCGCAACCAATGTACATGCCCTTGACTGGAATCGAACCTGGGACCTCTCTGTTTGCAGGCCGATGCTCTACCCACTGAGCCAAACCGGTTTCAGACATTGGGAGGTCTTTTAAGAAAAGCATCAAAAGTCTGGGCCAGTGTCCATAAACAGTCAGCGATGTTGCAACTGGGTGATGGGCCGGCTGCCTCATTTGAGCTGCACCCACTCCTTTCGCGCTTGTCCGACCCCATTTGCATTAATTGCCATCAATGAAAATGCAGATACTCGAGGCGCGGACTCAAAGGAAAGCAAGCCAACACACACGAACACCGGCTCCTTGAGTCCCCCCTCGTCCTCCTCCGTGGCCTTGCCCCTAATTGAATGTTAAGATCAAAGCTTGAGTTTCTAAGAAAGGAAAACAAGTTCAGATAAACAGGTATAGATCTGACACCCTTATGAAAATCCATGACCCCGCCGTCTTCATCGGGCGCCTTGGAAGAATTCTAATGCAGAGTGTGCGGGCGCTATTAACTTGGCTGGCCCGCGCGCCGGGTCTCTTGATAAGAAGTGAGTTAAATAATTGTCCTGTTCAGCGTGTGCTTGTTAACCTTTAAGGTCAACTAGTTTGAACATACGTTTTAATGAAATTCCGGAGCCGGAATTTATGGCACTGCCGCTGCATGTTAAATCGGGACAATTTACATAAGCAGGACATTAACCTTCCGAGCGCTAAATAGCGTTTTAGCACTTAGCCGCTGGGGACACTAAGGGACACGGTTCTCTATATTTGTGATGAGCTGCCGTCGCCCGGAAAACTTCTCCCGGTGACCCATCGGCCTACCAAGTTTTAGCCGCGTAATTAAATGGATGGACTCGGCCTAAGTAAATTATCAGAGCTGCGTTATAGGGTATATCATTTATACCGTGCGGAGGGGGAAGGAGGGGATGAATAATTTAATAACATGTGGCTTAATTTATCAATGCTAAGCCACCTCCGAGGAGGCCCTCTGCAGTTCCTTGTTTTAAAGCCGAGATTTGATTTGCTGCTGCTGCTTTCGGGGATGGAACCCATCTCACGTCTTAACCGGAAATAGATAGAGGCTGTTGGTGGTGGTCTCTTCTGGAGGTGAGGGGCGGTGATGCGTTTTGCTTTGGGGACAGGAACAAATAAATACCTATCGGAGTGCACTGGTTAGCCGGTAAAGGTGTCCGGCCAGCCTGGCCAAGGGGAGGGGACATGGGCGGTTGGCCAGCTTGCCTGCTGGTTGAACTCCTGGTCGAGGGGACAATTTGCATATTAGCCTTTTTTTTTTTTTTGTATAGAACATAACACTGAGTGGCCAGATTATGCGTTCAGAGATCTTCATCATCTGGCCACTTAGTGTATATATAGGTTGACCTAAAGAAATTAGCCTGGCATACACTGGTGAGGTATCTATCATAATCATAATTACTAAGCTAATCAACTTTCTAAGCTGTTATTTATTGTGTGCTCACATAGGCCACCTCCTGTGCCTTTTACATGGATTTGTGGTGTGTTTTAAAAAATTTTTTCTTAATAGTATCAACCATTTGACTCTATTCTTCTGACCATTCCATGGTTCAGGAAGCTGCAGGGATGTCGCTGTTCCGGTCATCCAGCTCACAGTGGCAGAGTTGGAATTTGAACCCAGAGCCTCATGCAGCTAACAGCTCTGTGGCTTTGTGGTAAAAAGTACTAAGTCCCAGAATCAGAGCCCGATCCTACGTTCTGGGCATTGTCACCATCATGGTGGTCGGGTGTCCGGAAGAAGGTTGGCCTCCAGGCAATGCCAGTTCCGTCCTTTGCACTTGGCCTCCTGGTTTGGGGGGAGCCAGGGCGTAGGATTGTGCGTTTTCCCTGCTCTGTCGTAGACTTTGGCTGTGGTCCTATAGGGGGATGCAGGTCCTGGGATAAAGAAATGAGACCCTGTAGCTTTAAGGCCTGGCTAGCACCCCCAGGTGACAGGGCACTTGACCTTATCTGCTTGCCATGCTTTCTTGGGCGTGAGGGCTGTAAATTATATGGCTGCTTTCATAGAACCTCTTACCATCTTCCAACCGCCCTCCCCCGACCCTCCATGTACCTGTCAGGATGCTCCAAAGAGGCACTAAATTCTGCGTGGTGGGAAACCGACTCTGTGTAACACGTGGGTCACGGAGTCTTTCCTTCCCATTCAGTCGGCAGCCAACTTTGAACACGAAGGGGGCTGCCTGGGAAAAAAGCCACCGAAATAACACACACACGTTCATGCTCATTTTTAAAGAACCCTCACCCATGAGCATTATGTCAGGTGAACGAAGCCAGGCAATGAAAGAAAAGTTCCCCATGATCTCACCTCATTTACGGAAAATAAAGAACACTATAACCTGATGAACAAAAGGATAGATACAGCCGAAACCGGTTTGGCTCAGTGGTAGAGCGTTGGTCTGCGGACTGAAAGGTCCCGGGTTCGATTCCGGTCAAGGGCACGTACCTTGGTTGCGGACACATCCCTGGTAGGGGGTGTTGCAAGAGGCAGCTTGTCGATGTTTCTCTCTCATCGACGTTTCTAGCTCTCTATCTCTATCCCTTCCTCTCTGTAAAATATCAATAAAATATATATTTTAAAAAAAAGATAGATACAGAGGCAGTAAAGCATCAAACAGACTGTCCAATGACAGCAGGAAGGCTGGGGAGGGGCAGGAAGGGGAAAGAGATAAACCAAAAGACTTGTATGCATGCATATCAGCACACCAATGGACACAAGACACTGGGGTGGGGATTGGGGAGGGATGAGGGCATGCAACAGGGTAGGGGAGGCAGAGGGTCAAGGGGGGAGGATGAGTGGATGGATAGGAGGGAGGCAAGGTGGAGGGAGGGAAGGGGACAAGGAGGGGGAGGGATCCCCCAGCCACCCCTATCCCCTGTCTCATGCCCTCACCCCCCCCCCCCCAGTGTCTTGTGTCCACTGGTTGTGCTGATATGCATGCATACAGAGTCCTTTGGTTAATCTTTATTGCTGAAATATTACATGCGTCTCCTCCCTCTTAATTGAAGCGTCTTAAATCGCACTGGCCTACACATTCCTTGCCGAATATTTACTTTTATAACGTGCTGCCAATAGAAAGGACCTCGGCATTTCAACGTGACCTTTAAATGATAATGAATGAAAACTGAGAAAAAAACAATGTCAGGATTGCCTACAGTCCAGTGAGTATTTATTGAAGACCTACTGTGTGTCCCACACTCTTCTGGGTACTTGGGACATAGCAGTGACCGAACCTTCTTCTGTCCTTAAAACTTTTCACATCCAACATATTCCTTTGAGACTGGAGGGATATGGGAGGAATAGTTACTAAATAGACTGCTTTGCATTTTTTGATATAGTTAATTATTTGATGATTGGATTGCATGTGAAAGAATGAACTCAGTAAGGAAAGAATGAGTGGATTCTTTTTGCATTCTTTCCAAATAGTTGAGAAGGAATGGGTGGAAAGCTGTTTTCTAGAATGTTCCAATGGTGTATGGGTGACTTCCCACTTACGGCAATGCTGTACTCTTTCTAATTTAGTGTCTTCCTTATATATAATCACCGTTCATTGCCTTAAAGAAATATAGTAATTGCCGAAACCAATTTGGCTCAGTGGATAGAGAGCCAGCCTGTGGACTGAAAGGTCCCAGGGTCGATTCCGGTCAAGGGCATGTACCTTGGTTGTGGGCACATCCCCAGTAGGGGGTGTGCAGGAGGCAGCTGATCAATGTTTATCTCTCATCGATGTTTCTAGCTCTCTATCCCTCTCCCTTCCTTTCTGTAAGAACTCAATAAAATATATTTTAAAAAAAGAAAGAAATATAGTAATCACACACAGTGTGACCTCACTACATATCTAGGTGATTTTTTTTCAAGGTTTCACTCTTTTATTTTGAAATAAACGCACAGAAAATCTATCCTAGAATAGGAAAAAAAAGCACCCCAAAACAAAACAACAACAAAAACAAGACAAAAAAAAACACCCCACACCTTACCTCTGGCCATTTGCGTAAATCCAGTTATCTGCGCAGTAGGGGCGACATGTCGCTTTTTAGAAAGAGCTTTTAATTGCTGGATCTGAGCAATGGCATACGCATTTTATTTTTAGGGTCTATCTAGCCCACTCGGAAAATGTAATGGACCTCATTTTCATTTAGTGTAGGTCTGTGCAGTTCCTAAAACAGCTAAATGGCTATTAATTTAATCAGGTAATTTAAGCGTAGCTCCGGTAAAGGCCACCAGCTAGTTGTCACGCAATGATTATGAGGATGACATTTCTATCCCAGGATGCCAGGGGCAGACTTTGATACACCATTTTCCTTTTGAAGGTTAAACTCAGATAACCTGCCTTTGGCATTTAATTAGCTACATATTAAACACTCTTTTAATAATAAAATGATTAAAAATTTTATTGCTCCTCAAATGAGGCCCTTTCACATAGATTTAATGACTTGGTTAGAGCTCTCTAAGTTTGCGAACCAAACCTTCCCGAGGCCGGCCTGTTGTAATGATAATGCTTTACAGCTTGCAAAGTCTGTATTTTATTCAAATGAGGGCCATAATCATTTCGGATAAAACGTATAATGCTTTCCTCTGTGTTTTTAAGTCTTCTCTGTTAAATGTCATTGGACGATAACCAGACAAACCCATGGATTCCAAATCCCCAGCAACGATCAAGTTCAAGATGAGTAAAGAGACTCGGAAGTCTGTTTAATGCTCTGAGTCTTATATACGGGTTGTTTACCCTTTGAAAAGTCATTCGTCACCGTTGACTACCTGCCCCCCCCCCAAAAAAAAAAAGTTATAAAACTACTGTAGAAATGATGGAAAAGTGTGAGTGGACTGCAATTTGCCATCCAGTTAATACACTGTTTTCCCCAAAATAAGACAAGTGTCTTATATTAATTTTTGGTCCCAAAGATGCGCTAGGTCTTATTTTCAGGGGATGTAGTATGTTTCCATGAAGTAGGTCTTATTTTCAGAGGATGTCTTATTTTCGGGGAAACACGGTATTAGCTGTTCAGTGAAAACAATCAGCAAGAGACCATTCACTGTTCGTCTTTAGCATAAGTTGGGGGGGAGACCCTAAAATATCTGTAAAATAGTTAGAAGAGGCAGAAGGCTAGCTCAAAAGAACATGGGGTAACTTTAGTCTACATACAAGTGGCCATTTCCTCTTTATGCTTTTGAAGTTTTCATTTAACCTTGAGTTTCCTTTTTGTTTATTTTATTGATTTTATTTTTATTTAAAAAATACATTTTATTGATTTTTTTTTACAGAGAGGAAGGGAGAGGGATAGAGAGTTAGAAACATTGATCAGCTGTCTCCTTCACACTTCCTACTGGGGATGTGCCCGCAACCAAGGTCCACGCCCTTGACCGGAATCGAACCTGGGACCTTTCAGTCCGCAGGCCGACGCTCTATCCACTGAGCCAAACAGGTTTCGGCTAACCTTGAGTTTCTTTTACTTTTAGGATATTGCACTGCCCAGTTCAGTGAGATTTGACACAGGTATACATGCTCATGGAACCACCACCTCAGTCAAGTTAGGAAGCAATTCCATCACCCCTAACCCTGCCTCTTGCCTCTTTCCCTCGGCTTCCCACCACTGCCCGACTATTTTGAATCCTGTCACCATCACAGAGTTTCACTTCTCTTCTAGAACATCATGGAGGTGCAATCACTGATTTCCTCACAGTGCCTCTCTGGCATGCTTTTGCCCATGACATTAATGTTGAAGTTTACACCAGTTTCTGTGCTTACCGGTAGTTCATTTCTTGTTATGGCTGTGCGAAGTCCCGTCGTGTGGGTTCGTGGCAATTGTTTATCCATTCACCTGTTGGTGGAGATTTAGGTTGTTTCTGGTTGTTTACTATTAGTAAAGCTATGAACATCCTTTTTTAAGCCTGTGTTTTCATGACTATTGAGAGAAAGCATCACGGGTTGTTGGAATAGTTCTTTGTTTCCATGGAGGAGAAACTGCCAATTTCTCCCACTTATTTTTATTTTTAAATCTTTTCTGTTGAAAGTATTACATGTGTCTCCGCGCCCCCTCAACCCCCATTGGCCCCTTCTGAACCACCCCTGTCCCCCACCCCAGACCATCACTCACCACCCTATTGTCTGTGTCCATGGGTGATACCAGTACACATACGCATGCAAGGTCTTTGATCTCTTCCCACCCACCCACCCTCCCCTACCTACCTTCTGAGATCCCACAGTCTGGTCCATGCTTCTGTCTCTGGATCTGTTTTGTTCATTAATTTATGTTGTTTGTATTAGCGAGATCATGCGATACGTGTCTTTTCTCTGACTGGCTTATTTCGCTCGGCATAATACTCTCCAGGTTACTCCAACTTTGTTCTTCTTTCTCAGGATTGCTGCAGCTATTCCGGGTCTTTCTGGTTCCATATAGTTTTTTTTTGTTTTTTTTTTTCTGGAGTATTTGTTCCAGATCTGTGAAATATGTTGTTGGTATTTTAATAGATTGCATTGAATCTCTAGATTGCTCTGGGTTTATGGGCATTTTAATGATGTTAATTCTAGCAATCCATGAACATGGTATATTCTTCTACTTGTTTACATCTCCCTCTGTCTATTTTCCAATATCATGTAGCTTTCTCAATAGAAGTCTTTTACCTCTTACCTTTTACCTTGGTTAAGTTTATTCCTAAGTATCTTGGGGTTGGTTTGTTTTGTTGCTACAGTAAATGGGATTACTTTTTTAGTTTCTCATTCTGAGAATTCATTGATTTCTGGGTGGTGTTGTATCTTGATACATTGCTGAATTCCTTTATGAAATCTAGTAGTTTTTTTGATGGAGTCTTTGGTTGAGTTGTGTTGGCCTGTTATTTCTGGTTTTCTCTCTGGAGAATTGTCAGGGAGCCCCCGTGATTTCATGAAGTTTGAAGAAGAGGTTTATTATTAAAAAAAAAAAAAAACCCACACAAAACACACACACACACACACACACACACACACACACACACAGATGCTCATGATCAGCTGGTTCTGTAGGTCATGGGCCTCTTTCTGAGGGCAGGGGTCGACCAGAAGCCCAACCGGCCCTTTCACCAACCACCTCTTGGCTTGGATCAAGTTGTTTCTCTCACTTTCTGCTTACTATCTCCAGCTCCACTTGTCAGCAAGCTGTAAATCAGCTTTGGGGAAAACACGTTTTTTTCCCCAAGTCTATAGGAAGAGAAACATGAACTTGATTTCCTCATATTGCCTCTCTGGGACAAAGCGAGGCTGATTTGTTTCCCAGAGCAACCGGAGTCTCATCAGTGCAATTGTATTAATCTACTTCTCCAGTCAACAAGCATTCCCAGCAGGGGCCCGGTTACTTGAAAGACACGAGCCAAATGCATATTTAATGATCAAGTCCATATTTTTAGATTTCAGTGTGACATCTATAAATTGGAGATGTTTATTAAATGCAATAAAAAGTCTTTCTTCTATTAGAGCCCGGTGACTGATTTGATTTGTATTTATATTTGTTATATTTGTTGCTCCGGAAACCAAATAGCAGCTACTTTTTAATGGGAACATTGGGACTGATTAAATAACTTCCAATACATCCATACTACGGCCATGAATAGAGCAATCTGGGGAATATGTCTGTAGACACACAACAATGTTCAAAGTACATTCTTAAGTGAAAAAAAAATAGGGAAATTACAAAAACAGTATCTGTAGTATGGTCCCAGAATTTCAGAAAAATATCTGAGTATCTAGACACCAAAGTATTAATTATTATTAATTGAAGTTGGTAGGAAATGGGAAATTTTTTTTATGTGTGTGTTTTTTACACGTTCTCATTTTTATACAGTGAAACGTGTTTATGAGAGAGATGTTGAACCAAGCTAAATTCACAAGTACAATGAATACTGTAACAAGCCATTTTGCAATTTTAATTGATATTTATCAACATTGAGTTGATATATTTGTGAACATTTTGTTCTATTTATTAATTTATTTTTAAGTATGTTTTTATTGCTTTCAGAGAGAGGCAAGGAGAGGAGGAGAGAGGCAGAGAGAGATGATCATTGATCAGCTGGCTCCTGCATGCACTCTACTGGGGATCGAGCCTGAAACCCAGGCATGTGCCCTGACTGGTGAATCACACTGGGACCTTCTGGTCCATGGGTCGATGCTCAATCATCAAGCCACACTGGCCGGGTGACATTTTGTTAAAATATAGAACAAGAAGAAATATAGAAATTCATTATTTGTTAATAATGAATTAATAAATACTGCAATTTCTTGAATGCCTACCGCTTGGGAGGTGCTAATTGAATTATATTAAAATGTTTAGGGTAAATAGTATCATACCCACTTGACTGATGAGGAACCTGAATTCAGGGAAATTAAATAACGTGTACAATTCCCTGGAGCTTGTAAGTAATAGAGCAAGGATTCAAACCTGGGTCTCATTCTACCACCGTAACCTGTCTCTCAAGATGAGGGGACAGGCACCATTCACACTTTTCCACTGTCTCAGCTAACACACTGCAGATCTCTCACTTGAACTTGAGTCTTGCTGACTTGAAAGCCCAAGCTTTCTCTACTCCACTGCTCTTGGGTCATGTCTGCCAATGTCCTGTTGGCCAAAGCAAGTCATGGCCAAGTCCATGGGCAACTTAGGAGGGGACTAAACATGGGGCTGGATATTGAGAGGTGTATGTACTTGGCTTGGAGGCCATGAATATACATACAAAGTGCATAGAATGAAAGAAGTTTTAGAGAAAAGTAACTAAAATGGTTGGGAAAATGCAACGGAAGAAAAGGAGCTGTTATGAGAAGACTGTCAAGGTTATGGTGTGAGGTCACCCTAGTTTTCTGGCCTCTGGCTATTTCTTTTTCTGTATCCCTACCTAATAAAGCTTATTTGGGGAGAATACTAATACTGCATTTATCTATCATTTTGTTCATCAGTTTCTAATGTTCTTTATTATCCACAAATGAGTGAGATCATGTGGTACTTTTCTTTCATTGACTGGCTTATTTCACTCAGCATAATGCTCTCCAGTTCCATCCAGGTTTCTGCAAATGGTGAGAATTCCTTCTTTTTAATGGCAGCGTAGTATTCCATTATGTAGATGTACCACACTTTCCTGATCCAGTCATCTGCTGATGGGCACCTAGGCTGTTTCCAAATCTTAGCTATGGTAAATTGTGCTGCTATGAACATAGGGGTGCATATGTCCTTTTGGATTGGTGTTTATGGTTTCTTAGGATATATTACTAGGAGTAGGATTACTGGGTCAAATCAGAGTTCCATTTTTGGTTCAGTGGATAGAGCGCCAGCCTGCAGACTCAAGGGTCCTAGATTTGATTCCGGTCAAGGGCATGTACCTTGATTGCGGGCACATCCCCAGTAGGGGGTGTGCAAGAGGCAGCTGATGTTTCTCTCTCATCGATGTTTCTAACTCTCTCTCCCTCTCCCTTCCTCTTTGTAAAAAATCAATAAAATATATAATGAAAAAAAATAGACCAACTTTCTTTCCTTCCCTGATGTGGAGGCATTCCTGCCAGGCAGGTCTGCGATGTGGGAGGGAGTTTTGGTTCTGTTGAAATCTCCGTGTCCTTTGCAGGCCTCCGGGAGGTTAGATCCAACCCCGGATGCTGGCCATGAATCCCTGTTGGAAGGAAGAGCTACGGATGGAGGGCAAAGGGTCCTAACTTCTCTCTCCATTTCACAGGACCTATTTCTTTACTTTGCTCATCAGGACGAAAGCCTCAGATGCCAGCACATCAACAGATACACATGTTTTTGTTTTGTTTAAGGCCGAATACTCGGCCAGAGGAGAGGGCCATCCTAGCCAAAGCTCCCCCACACACAAAGCTTGTACTTCCGCCGGTCATTAATGCTCTCAGCCCGAGAGCAAATGTCCCCCCTCACCCCCTGCCCCCACACTCAAGGGTTGAAATTGCTTCCCAGCCGTGACCATAACAGGGCATCGATCCTCATCTGTTCCCCACCACTGAGTCCTCCACTGTGAGCGAGAAGCGAGCAGCGCCCTCCGACACCAGGGGAGCCGGCGTTGAGAAGTAAGATGGAATGGCTATTAGAAGGGGCGACGGGCATGACCTAACACCGCGCGGGGAAGCCGTGGGGAGGAAGTGACATGGGGCCGGGGAATGGTAGACCCCGAGGCCCCTTGGACAGCATCCCGGCCTGCACCGGCGAGGAACCCAGGTCCAGGGGGGTTAATGGACTTCCCCAAGGTCATGCAGTGAGTGATTGTCCTTCTGCTGGTCCAGGTCACCCTTCCAAACAACCTATTTTTTCAAGGTGTCTAAGAGTTCAGAGGTCATCAGCTATCCTATTTTGAAATGCTTTTCCCCTGAGAACTCATTCATTCAGCAGTACTTAACGGGAACCTACCGCAAATGCATTCCACATACCCCGTTTCCCCGAAAATAAGACAGTGTCTTATATTAATTTTTGCTCCCAAAGATGCGCTAGGTCTTATTTTCAGGGGATATCTTACTTTTCCATGAAGAAGAATACAGTACACATTTATTGTTAAATGAAAATAAAGGAAATTTATTACCTGTATACGGTACTGTAGGACGGCAGTTGTCAACACAAACCAGACCAAACTGTGAATCCTACAGTATCAAGAATTTACTCATTTATTCAATGACAATCATGTCATCATCTTCTGGAACATCATCCTAACCATCCAATTCCTGAATTTCCTGGTGAATTTCTCGTGACTCCATTTCTTTCAGAATCAGTGGACCAAATCTCTCATGTTTAGCAATAGCACTGTCTTTAAATGAGTACTTCTTGTCAAGGTGGCCTGCTCGCAGTGCATTTGTAATGCAAGTGTCAGTGATTTTTCTCCCATGAATTCTTCACCCAAGTCGCAACTTCTTGCAGTTTAGGTTTCACAAAGTTTTCAGGCTGATTTCTCTCCATTCACACAGCAGTGAGTCAGGACTCCTCATAATGTCACTGGTTGCTAGACGCCAGTCGGGGTGACCCTAGCGACCAGTTTATGGTAAATTAATTTTCATTCTGAGACAGAGCCTGGGGGCCTTATTGTCGGGGGGATGCCTTATATTTCACTCAGAAGGAAACCTGTAAGTAGGACTTATTTTCGGGGAAACACGGTATTAGAGGTGATTGAAAAAAGAAAAGAGCTTCCTGCACTTACAGTAGCTTACAGCTTACTCTATTCAATAAATGTTTTCCATATGTTATCTCACTTAATGCCCCCAATAATCTTAGAAGGTGGGGACTGTTATCATCCCCATTGTTCAGTTAAAGAAGCTGACCTTTAGGAGGCTCTGTTGACTGTCTAAGACGTATCTAGAAAACACAAGCTGAGATTGAAAACCAGTTATTTCAACTTCATGGATGACATGCTAACCATTACCCAGTATTGCTGCCTGGCTTGTGATATGCTAGATGGCTGATTATTACTATTTTTAAAATATATTTAATTTATTTTTTTACAGAGAGGAAGGGAGAGGGATAGAGAGTTAGAAACATCCATGAGAGAGAAACAATGATCAGCTGCCTCCCTCACACCCCTCATTGGGGATGTGCCTACAACCAAGGTACATGCCCTTGACTGGAATCGAACCTGGGACCCTTCAGTCTGCAGACTGATGCTCTATCCACTGAGCCAAACCGATTAGGGCTAGAAGGCTGATTATATTTAAGTTGCTTTGGTCAACACAGGAGTTGGGTGAACGTGAAGACCAAGGAGTGTGTGAGACAGTGATAGGGGTTGGGTAGAGTCATTGTTATCCACTCTAGCTAAGAGTATTTAAGTCTTTCAGGGTTTTTGCAAATGGCCTATTACCCTAGCCTTCAGTATCCCAGAGGCAGAGGTGTGGGTGCAAGGGTGAGTAGACCTGTTTCCTTCACAACCTTCACCAGTCATCACAAAAACACGCTGCTTCTCACCTAGAGCTCAGAAGGATCTCATCATTTAAATGTCTCATCTGCGGTGTTACATGAAATACTGTTCACATCTCTGTGCTTCGGCATCTGTGGAATAGCAACACACTTTCCCAGCCTGAGTCGAAAGCACGGGGCTTAGTAATGTATACTGAGTGGCCAGATGATGATGATCTCTGAACGCATAATAATCTGGCCGCTCAGTGTCTGTCCTATAGAATAAAAGGCTAATATGCAAATTGTCCCCTTGACCAGGAGTTTGACCAGCAGGCAGGCCGGCCAACCGCCCATGCCCCCTCCCCCTGGCCAGGCTGGCTGGATCCCACCCATGCACGAATTCATGCACCAGGCCTCTAATATCTATATCTGTCTATATCTATATCTATAGCTATATCTATAGCTATATCTATAGCTATATTTATATCTATATATCTATATATACACACATACACACACACACTGAGTGGCCAGATTATTATGCGTTCAGAGATCATCATAATCTGGCCCCTCAGTGTATGTGACCACATTGCCCTCTCTCTTCTCATTGCTCTTCAAAAGAATGAAATGGAGAGCCCACGCTCTCCAAGAATGTAACAGGCCAATTTATGGTTCTAATTCTCTGTTTGGTCATCTGAAATATACGATTTGAGCAGCTTTATGCCCTTAACAGGTATTTCTTAAAGGCAATTCCTCCTTGCATTACCGCGCGTGTGACTGTTCTGGCTCCAAAGCGAAAATGTGCCCTTCAAACAAAAGTTGGTTCCCCTGCGTGTGAATTCCGAGGTGCTGACGGGCCCGGCGTTCCCTGCGATTGTCTTCTCAGGGCTCCATTCATTACCCCTGTTCATTATTCAATTTGTTGGGCTCTGAGCACCTGAATAATTGAAAGCGATGCAAGTATTATAAATTATATTGTCCACGTTCATAATCCCCGTTTGAGAGTTTATAGCTTCCCTGTAAAAATTCACGGTGTTGGAACCCGGCATACAAGGTCTTATATTGAAAACAAATTAATTTATAAATACATTTTTTTTCCTTCCCCCGGACTCAATATTTATCAAATCTTACATTTTTCAGTTGTGGTTTTTATGGCTTTTACTGCCACAGCAAGACCACTGGTGGGAAAAATTGTCTTATACCTTCACGTCTTCATTCTCTCTCTCTTTTTTTTTTGCAACAAATATTTATGGAATGGCTGTTCTTTTGACAGTGGGAGGCTGGGTCTGGGTCAGCCCGATCTCTTTGAGAAGAATAAGAGGGAACGCAGCCTTATAGCCCTGCATGTTATGGCTTCAAACTCCTGCAGGCATTCCCAAAACAAAATAAACACACACACACACACACACACACACATACACACACACACACACAAATTGTCAGTTGCCCTGTCTGTTGCCTCTGATCCTTGGGTCTTCTTGGGGACATGAACTTGATGGTTCTGTAGCCACCTTGAGACAGGTTGCCCAGTTCTTACTCTGCAAAGAAGGGTGGAAGACATTTTTTTCTTTAGTGAAAATGATAGAACTATGCTTTAAAGCAGTGTTTCCCAAACTTTTGACATATGCGTACCCCTTCTATAATTTTCATAACGCTGAATACCCCTCGTCAAAAAAAAGGATGTATTTTAATAACAATCAAAATATATTTACTTTTTCTTTTTTTGGTACACACACAAAATAATAATAAACGAAAACTAAAATTATTCATAATAAAATATAAAGAAAAGTTATATTATAAATAACATTTATTTGGATCAATGGGAAGGATGAAATTGACTTGACTCATGGAAATCAACAGCGGAGAATTTGCCGCACTGCTTCCTACATATGTGTTACTTTAGACACTTTTATTTTTTACAAAAACAGGATCCTGTACGTGTCTTGTTTTGCAACGTGCCTTTCAGTACAACCATGTTCATTTAACTCTTCCATGTCAATAAGTATAGATTGAGAGGACAGTGTTGCGTGACTATATCATAATTTTTTAAATTATGGTCAATGGTGCTGCTATGAACATAGGGGTGCATATGTCCTTTCTGATCGGTGTTTTTGTTTTCTTGGGATATATTCCTAGGAGTGGGATTACTGGGTCAAGTGGGAGTTCCATTTTTAACTTTTTGAGGAAACTCCATACTGTTCTCCACAGTGGCCGCACCAGTCTGCCTTCCCACCAGCAGTGCACAAAGGATCCTTTTTCTCTGCATCCTTGCCAGCACTTGTCATTTGTTGGTTTGTTGATGGTAGCCATTCTGACAGGTGTGAAATGGTCTCTCCTGGTTTTGATTTGCATCTCCCGGATGATGAGTGACTTTGAGCATGGTTTCATATGTCTCTTGGCCTGCTGTATAGACATGGGATTTCTGAGTCAGAAAGTAATGCCCATTAGAAGTGTACATACATGTTGTCTAAACACCACAGGGAAACCTGTACTGGCTTAATACTCCTTGAGGCATGGGGTTGATGTGGGAGGCAGAACAGGTGGCTGGTTTCAGAAGGTGGGCCTCGGAGTGAGATCTCCCCCGTGCAGGCCTCAGCCCAGCACTTAGGAGCCAGGTGACTGGGCTGGTTCCATTACCTCCCAACACCGTGGTTTCCTCACCTAGGATGAGGCGTAGTGAGTTATGGATAATTGTGAAGATGAAAGGAGGGAACCCCTTTTAAGCCTTAAACACATGGTCTAGGTTACTCAATGTTGGGTATTGCTCTTGTATACACTATACCCTTGTCGGTACTGGAATCTGTGCTGTCCCTGTGTTCCTCCCAGGATGCTATCCTTTCCTGACCTCGGGGCAGCCACTGTGCTAGGTGTAATGCTTTCCACATCCACACATTTATTTCTTAATCCGTTTTTATTGATTTCAGAGAGGAAGGGGGAGAGACGGAAACATCGATGATGAGAATCATTGATTGGCTGCCTCCTGCACGCCAATCAATGGGATCAGTCTGCAACCCGGGCTTGTGCCCTGACAGGGAACTGAACCGTTGACCTCCTGGTTCATAGGTTGAAGCTCAACCACTGGGCCACACTGGGGAGTGGGGTTGGGGGGAGAGCATTTCCATACATTAAACATTAAGAAATACAACATGTAGCATATCATACAATAGGGAGTGTTGCTTTCATTCTTTAAAACTATACATGTACTTGTAAATGATGCACAGTTGGGTTTTGTTTTCTCAGTATTTTATTTGGGAGAGGCATTTGTAATCACCCAGGGAAGGAAGGTTGATGCTTTTCCACTGTTCTACAACCTCGCCTTGTGGGAGTATAACACTGTTTATGAATTCTTTTCTTGTTGTTCTTACAAACGCTGTTGCTATGAACATTCTTGACCAAAAGTGTAAACAACAAATTGCCATTCAAATGGTTATACCAGTGGTCAGCAAACCATGGCACGCGAGCCACATGCTGCTCTTTGGCCCCTTGAGTGTGGCTCTTCCACAAAATACCACGGCCTGGGCGAGTCTATTTTGAAGAAGTGGCATTAGAAGAAGTTTAAATTTTAAAAATGTGGCTCTCCAAGGAAATTTCAATCGTTGTACTGTTGATATTTGGCTCTGTTGACTAATGTGTTTGCCAACCACTGGGTTATACCAATGCATACTCTACCAGCAGTGAAGGAATGATTGTACATCATTGCAAACCTACTTAACCTGGGAAATCAATCCATCAACTAATATTTATTGAGCAGCTACTGTAAATAAGGGTCATGCCCTAGGCATCGATGATATGATACAAAGAAATACAAGGAGTCAGTCCCTACCATATGAGCTGGAACAATAGGTTATATATGCACCGTGGAGTTCTTTATGGATAGAAAGCTTGTTGGAGAAATAACTACATGCTGGGTACTATCTTAGGCTTTAGAAATACCAAAATTAGCCGAAACCGGTTTGGCTCAGTGGATAGAGCGTCGTCTGTGGACTGAAAGGTCCCAGGTTCGATTCCAGTCAAAGGCATGTACCTTGGTTGTGGGCACATCCCCAGTAGGGGGTGTGTAAGAGGCAGCTGGTCGATGATTCTCTCTCATTGATGTTTCTAACTCTATCCCTCTCTGTAAAGAAATCAATAAAAATATATTAACAAAAAAAGAAATACCAGAATGATTCAGAAGACAAGATCTGAGCAGAACAGTGAGAAGAGAGTCAGAAAGTAATTGGGAGGAATTCCCAGGAAAGAAAGGTACTTTCTGAACGACCTAAAGTATTCTCACTGCCATTCTGCAGGGTGGCGAGACATATACCACCCTGATGAATTCTCCAGTTACCACCCGGGACAACTCGGAAATGAAAATGTGTCATCCGTGGGAACAGATGGCTTGATTAAGGGATTTTTGTTTTTAAGACAATTGCTACTGCTCCATCCCAGCCTGAGATACAAATGTGTATTTAAGCCCGTAGGCTTTTCGTTGTGAAATCTAAGCGCACTTTAGAAACATCCCAGCTTTGGTTTGCCGAGGGCAAGAATTGTTATAAGAAGATAGAAAAGGTCCTTATTTTTTTTTTATGGGACTTCCGCATAAATCTCCTCCGGATAGCGCGGCCCGGCGACATAAATTTCAGGCGCTTGTTGCTGTCTCACCTGCTCTGGAGCCGGTGCTGCCGACAGCAATATGCGGGCCTGGAATGGAGCCATTTGCCGGGGTCATAAATAAGAGAGGATGTCACGGCTGTTTTCATTTGACTGAGCAGTAATGGAGTTAATTATACTTTCCGTCTCTTTGTTTTTGATCTGTGTTTCCAAAGTCATCTAAGCTTTGGGGAGTTCTCAGATTTTAACCCTTCCCGGGTCTGATGGGATTTCTTTACGGCGGCCCATGACGGCTCTGAATTTTCGCCTTTATCTGCAACTCTGTAAGCCTGTGTTGCATCTGTATTCATCTGCAGAGCACTGCGACAATTGACTTTATTTTGTATGTGTTTTGTTTTTGTTTTTGTTAATATATTTTGTTGAGTTTTCACAGAGAGGAAGAGAGAGGGATAGAGAGTTAGAAACGTCAAAGAGAGAGAGACATCGACCATCTGCCTCTTGCACACTCCCCACTGGGAATGTGCCCGCAACCAAGGCACATGCCCTTGACCGGAATCCAACCTAGGACCCTTGAGTCCGCAGGTCGATGCTCTATCCGCTGAGCCAAACCGGTTTCGGCGTGACGTGTAGTTTTTAATTTGAGCACTTGGCATACCGGATCTTTTGGGGAGGAAGGATTGGGGCCCAGTTTTCCCGTTGAGACAGATCCAGGAAAGACAAGGGACTTCTTTAATTCACTAAGATGTCAGGAGTGGAAACGAAATTTTCTAAAAATGTCTTTTATGGTTGAAAGTGCTACAGATGTTCCCCCTTTCTCCCCGGATTCGCCCCCTCCATCCCACACCTCCCCAAGTTTGTTGATGAGGAACCCTTGTTGAATGCAAAAGGGCTGCCGTTACTTTTCTGCCAAGCCTCATTGAGCTGAGAGATTAATTTATGTAAGTTAGGTAAATGCACATGTGCATACAGGGTGGGCCCAAAGTAGGTTTACAGTTTGTATGGTAAATAACACAACCGTTAGTAAATAATAATAATACAACAATCAGCCGTGTTTTGCATACTCATAATTGCAAAGCTATTTTAAAAAAAAATATATATATATTATTGATTTTTTTACAGAGGAAGAGAGAGAGGGATAGAGAGTTAGAAACATCGATGAGAGAGAATCATTGATCAGCTGCCTCTTGCATACCACCTACTGGGGATGTGCCCGCAACCAAGGTACATGCCCTTGACCGGAATCGAATCTGGGACCTTTCAGTCCACAGGCCGATGATGCTCTATCCACTGAGCCAAACCGGTTTCGGCTGCAAAGCTACTTTTGACCCACCCTGTATATATAAACATTTGGAGGAGTCATCAGACTAATATTTCCCTCCATTTAAAAAAATCCTCATGTGTTTTTTTTTAATCCAAATGTTTATTGATTTTAGAGAGGGAGAGAGTCAGAGAGGGGGGCGGGGAGAGAGAAACAATTGTACCCCATTCGACAACCAAAGTCACAATCTCGGTATGTGTCCTGACTGGGAATTGAACCTGGGACCTTCTGGTGTACAGGACGATGCTCCATCCAACTGAGCCACATCAGCCAGAGAATCAGACTAATTTTTAATTTCTTTTGGTTTATTTCTTTGAATCTACCTAACCTGAAATAGATTGTTAAATCAACATGGACACTTCAGTTTTAATTGATTATCCTCTATTTTTTTTTTTGTCTGTGTAGATATTCTCTCATTTAAATGGCAGCTAAGCTTCTAAAAAAATTTGAAGACAAGGTCATTTGCAAGTTTTATTCTTATGACAGTAAATGCTGAAATATTTGGAAATGAGATTTAACATTTTTTCATTTTTGTCAATTCTCAGATAGTTCAGATAACTGAACCATGGGAAAGTAGTCTATGTTATTCTTATACATACACATGTATGCATACTAAATACACATGTAGTCTATGCTATTCTCAGATATATATATACACATGTATACATACATACTAAATATAAAAAATGGCTGAAACCAGTTTGGCTCAGTGGATAGAGCATCAGCCTGCAGACTGGAAGGTCCCAGGTTCAATTCCAGTCAAGGGCATGTACCTTGGTTGTGGGCACATCCCCGGTGGGGGGTGTGCAAGAGGCAGCTGATCGATGATTCTCTCTCATCGATGTTTCTAACTCTCTATCACTCTCTCTTCCTCTCTGTGAAAAATCAATAAAATATATTAAAAAACCACCTTTATTAAAAATAAACACACACACACACACACACACACACACACACACAAATGGTCAAACAAATCTACAGTTTTGTGATTTCATTTGATTTAAAATGTGACTTTGCTTTTCAGGAAGTACAGCTTTGTCTTGGTAATGTTCTCTGGCTAATGAATAGTTTCCCCCAAAAGCTTTCTCGCCCATCATTCAGCTTGAGATTTGCTTTTAAAGGTGATTTAAGGCAACACTCAAGCTGCTGATTGTGATTCCAATTAAAACTAGTTAAGAAATCCTGACATACAATCACCTCATCACATCTCCTGTCTCCTGCACAAATGAAGTTTCCTAGTAATCAATGCTCTTCCCATGATTGCCATCGTTTTTATGAAGAACCCGTGAATCAGTTATTTTTCATCATGAAAGAGAAATAGGTTAAATCAGACGAACTACATTTAAAAAAGGGCTGACATCATGGAGGCATTTTGCTGGAATCAAGGGAGAAGTTCATTAAGAACCCACTGTTCAGTGGAAAAAGATTTTTAATTTTTTGGCCTGAGATTTTTTCCCCTAAGAAATTCATGTCATTCTCTTTGTAGCAGGAGTGTGGATGGGTTGGGTTAGGGCAGTGGTTGGCAAACTCATTAGTCCACAGAGCCAAATATCAACAGCACAACGATTGGAATTTCTTTAGAGAGCCAACTTTTTAATTTAAAGTATTTTTAAAAATATATTTTATTGATTTTTTACAGAGAGGAAGGGAGAGGGATAGAGAATTAGAAACATCAATGAGAGAGAAACATCCATCTGCTGCCTCCTGCACGCCCCCTACTGGGGATGTGCCTGAAACCAAGGTACATGCCCTTGACCGGAATCGAACATGGGACCCCTGAGTCCACAGGCCGACGCTCTATCCACTGAGCCACACCAGTTAGGGCCAAATAGACATTCTATGTGTGTCTTATGAATGCTCCGGGAAATTCTTAAATGCTTAAAGCATGCCTGTACCCGATCCACTTCCTCCAAGGAAGGTCACGTTTTCTTCCCGTTGAACTCTTTCAGGCGCTCGGCCCGGTTTGCATATTGAGTTTCCAGAACTATTTTCAACTACCCGGAGCAGCTGGGCATGAAGAACACAATCTTCTGTCTTTAGCTACAAATTGGTAAGCAAATGGGCTCCGGGGGTGAGGGGGCCCGGAGGGAGGGGAACCCCCCCTCCCCTTAAACCCAGTCTGTTTATGACGGGGAGGGAGTTCCGATCAGGTTTATAGTGTGAAAGTCTCCTAACACATCCCCTCCATCGGAGAGCGGGACGAGCCACTGTAAATAGGAGCCATCAGAGCAGCAGCCATTGCAATGAAATGAAGCAAATCAATTGTTTTTTGAGAAAGGTGCCTTTGAGATCTCCTTCCCCGGCTCCTCGGCTTCTGGGCCACGTTCACAGGAAAACACCTGTGAACTTGGGATTGCAGCTCGGGATCTCAGGAGGTCAGGGGGTCGGCCGGTCAACCAGCCTCTCCCCAGTCTGTGGCCAGGGAGTCGGTGTGCTCCTGGAAAGCCATGTTAAGCAATTCGGTGACATTGGCCTCCGAAAAAATAAAAGCCAAAGGGCTCCAGTAAATAACAGTGTCTCACGTGGGGGGATTGCTTCTACCCATCAGCTGCCTGCTGTTTACTATGGCATTAATGGTTTTCCCCTCCAATATAGGTTATGGTTTATCAGAATTGCTAACTGTGTCAGGTGCGTGTAGACTCAGTGATGTTATTTATGTATTTATTTTTTGGGGGGAGGAGGGAAGAATCAAAACATCTTTGGTACCTCTATCCGAGCGGTGGGTTCTGTAAAAGAATGTCATCTGCCAAGAAGAAGCTAGCTGAGTGTGGTTTCTCTGTAAGTCAGGAGGGTAGTGATTACTATATCCTGATGACTTCTTCTTTTAAAAAAAAATATATTTTATTGATTTTTTTTACAGAGAGGAAGGAGAGAGGGATACAGAGTTAGAAACATTGATGAGAGAGAGAGAGAGAGAGAGACATCAATCAGCTGCCTCTTGCGCACCCCCCACCGGGGATGTGCCCACAAACCAAGGTACATGCCCTTGACCGGAATCGAACCTGGGACCTTTCAGTCTGAAGGCCGACGCTCTATCCACTGAGCCAAACCGGTTTCGGCCTGATGACTTCTTTTAACACAGTAACGGGGTGTCTTTCACGGAGCAAACACTGAACCTGACACCCTCACACGTTGTCCCGGGGAACGTGACTGTGCTCACCTCTCTCCGCAGATCAGAATCTTGTTTTGTGAATCTTTGCGACTTGCCTGTCCTGTTGTAGGTACTCACAGTCTTTCTATCAGATAAATAGAAATCGAGGTAGCTAGCATTGAAAAGAATTAATTTCGGGACTGAGGATTTGAATTCAAATGTTTGATCCTTTCGGAGAGGGCAAAACTAAAGGGATGAACTTGCAGAGCGTGCTTTCCCCATGTGGTCACACAGACGGGCTCTCGGGTTTTGGACGTGAATGCCACTTCAAAGTTGGGAGGGACTGACAGGTAAGCAATTCATGTGTTTGTGTTTAAAAGGTATCTACACCAATAAAAGAGAAAGATGTAAATTGACTGTACCTTTGTGATGCCCAGCAGCCAATCAGGAGTGAGTATGCAAATTAACCCAACAAAAAAATGGCGGGTTACTTTGAATACACAGGTGCCAAGTGGCCAGGGGTGGAACACTTGTGTCATTAGTGACCTCCCCAGCTGCTCCAGGCCTCTGGGCAACATGGGAAGACAGAAAGACAGCTCCAGGCTGGAGCAAAGGTGGTGCCAGCAGCCAGGGGAGGGAAGGCCCATTCTTGCAGGAATCTTCGTGCATCAGGTCTCTAGTTCAGCATAAATATTTACCAGTAGTTAGGGTAGAGAGTTTGGTGCTTTCCAGCGTGGCCAGAAGGCAGCAGGATGTCATCTGGTTTAGGTGGGGAGTGGGTAGGAGAAGGCTTTGTGGGGAGGAGGGGGACTGTAAAACCTAACAGGTTTGCTTCCCCGACTCCCCACCTCCTGGCAAAGAGGAGCTTCTCACAAACGTGTGTGGAGGAGCAGCTTGATCCGAAGAGCGTTTTGGAAAGAGCCCTCGACTGCAGCGTGGACACCGCTCGGATACCAGGTACGTCCTTTAAAAGGTGGAAGCAAGGAGAGCAGGGATTTGAACAGAAAACTCTGAAAAAGAAAGTTCAGGCAGGACTTGGGATTTCTGATTTGGGCCACGAGGAAGGGATGGAGCTGTGGTCCACGGACATGAGTGAGAGAATCCTTTCACCTTAAGAACCCTACATGGTTGGGGGTTCGAATGTAATGAATACAAAATACTTTTAAGAAAACAAGTAACTTCCCTGATGGCTTGACTTCCAAGTTCCAGAACTACTTCTTGCTCAGCTTGTGATCTCAGAAAGTTACTTTGCTGTCGTTCGGTTTTCTTGTTTGTAAAATCAGGTGGTTGTAAAAAGAAAAGAGACAGTGTCGTGGGTAAAGGCTCTGGAGTAAGCCGGCCCAGGAATGAGTCCTAGGTCTGCTGTCACCTTGCTGTGTGACAGTGGGAAAGTGACCTAACTTCTCTGTGCTTCGGTTCCCTCCTTTATAACACGAGGGTAATGATAACCTAGTATTTTGATGGTGACAGGAATGGTTTAGTAAACAGGCTGCCGTTTATGCACTGACTCCAAATACCACCCATGTGGTAGAGTCACGTACTAACTACCCAGTGACATTTTGGTGAGTGACGGATTGCGTATACGATGGTGGTCCCATGAAGTGCTAACGGAGCTGCAAATGATAATTTCCCAGTGACATCGTCACCATTGTAACGTGTGGTGCAACTTACTACTTATGTGTTTCTGCTGATGTTGGTATAAACAAATCAACCTCACTGCCAGTTAGAAGAAGTACTGTATTCGGTATTTCTTTTTCTTTCTTTTTTTAAAAATATTTTATTGATATTTTACAGAGAGGAAGAGAGGGATAGAGAGCTAGAAACATCTATGAGAGAGAAACATCAACCAGCTGCCTCTTGCACACCCCCTGCTGGGGATGTGCCTACAACCAATGTACATGCCCTTGACCGGAATCAAACCCGGGGCCCCTCAGTCTGCAGACCGACGCTCTACCACTGAGCCAAACCGGTTTCAGCTGTATTCGGTATTTCTTACAGAAATCGCTGTATTCGGTATTTTCACTGGCCCCTGTCTGTGAATAGCAATGTCTAGACACACAAATACAACTGTGTTATAGTGGCCTACAGTGTTCAGTCCAGTAACAAGCTGTCCAGGCTCATAGCCCAGGACCAATAGGCTGTAACCGTGCAGCCTGGGTGAGTCATAGGCTAGACCCGTGGTCGGCAAACTGCGACTCGAGAGCCACATGTGGCTCTTTGGCCCCTTAAGTGTGGCTCTTCCACAAAATACCACGGCCTGGGCGAGTCTATTTGAAGAAGTGGTGTTAGAAGTAGTTTACGTTTAAAAAATGTGGCTCTCCAAAGAAATTTCAGTCATTGTACTGTTGGTATTTGGCTCCGTGGACTGAGTTTGCCGACCATTGGGCTAGAGCAGTGTTTCCCAAAGTGGGGTACGCGGACCCCTGGGGGCACGGGAAGAGTTTGGTGGGGGTACGCGTTGCACCAGAGTTTGGTGGGGATATGCACTGCACCGTGCTTAGCTGCGGCTAATTCTACGTTCTCATGAGTCAAGTCAAGACAGTCTTATGAGGCGTGGGATGGTCTGGTGTGCAAATAAATGTTCTTTATAATATAACTTTTCTTTATATTTTATTATGAATAATTTTATTTTTCATTTATTATTATTTTGTGTATGTACCAAAAAAAGAAAAAAAATATTTTGATTGTTATTAAAATACATCCATTGACGAGGGGTACTCAGCGTTACGAAAATTATAGAAGGGGTACACATATGTCAAAAGTTTGGGAAACACTGGGCTAGAGCATCTAGATTTGTGCCAGTGCACTCTAGGATGCCCATGCAATGATGAAATCTCCTAACGACACATTTCTCAGAATGCATCCCTTCCCTTTTACAAATATATATTTCTATTGATTTGAGAGAGGAAGGGAGAGGGAGAGAGATAGAAACATCAGTGGTGAGAGAGAATCATGGATCGGCTGCCTCTTGCACACTTCTTACTGGGGATGGAGCCTGCAACCTGGGCATGTGCCCTGACCGGAAATTGAACCCTGACCTCCTGGTTCATAGGTCGATGCTCAACCACTGAGCCACGCCAGCCAGGCCATCCCTGTCTTTCGGTGACACGTGACTGTATATTGATTTCTAGGCGAGTCACTGTGTATTTGACACAGGCAGAAAAATTCAGTGTTTGCGGGTGATGGAACTGGCACAAATCAAAGAAAGCTCTAGAAATTCTCAGGCCCTCAGATACATGTGAGGCTATTGCCATCCTCTATGGTAGGGGGGAATAGCACGGTTGTCTTGGGTGATTTATGAGGGCTCCTCTCACTTCTTGATCTTGCTGGCTAATACACACTAAGAATCAATAATGCAGCCCATCTCAAGCTATTTCCTTATCTAGATGGCCGAATTGGCAAATACCACGGGAGGAACAAATGAAACATGATTTTAAAAAATTATGCTACATATGTCCCTCCATTTGGTACTTGGGTCCGTACAAACGAAACGTGAGTGGCCGGTATAAAACGTCAGAGGTCTTGCCCTAGTCGGTTTGGCTCCGTGGATAGAGCGTCGGTTCTCAGACCGAGGGTCCCAGGTTCGATTCTGGTCAAGGGCACCTTGATCTCCAGCTCTAGTCGGGCGTGTGCAGGAGGCAACTATGTAGTGTGTCTCTTTTACATCTCTCTCTCTCCCTCTTCCCCCCTCCCCCCTCCCCTCCCTTCGTCCTTCTCCTCTTCCTCTTCTTCCTCCTCCTCCTTTTTCTCCTTCTTCTCCTCTTCTTCCTCCTCCCCCCTCTCCCCTTCTCCCTTCCACTCTCTCTAAAAATCAATGGAAAAATATCTTCTGGTGTGGATTCACCTAAAAAAAAAAAGTCAAGAGTTATTTACATTTTTTCCTTTTTTTAAATTGAGTTCTTTAAATTTACATCTATTTAAAAAAAATTAAACCCATGACTTAAAGGAAACATGGAAAACTGTGTCCTCGTGGTTTGTGACTACATGACTGTAAAAAAAAGACAGAAACGTGGCTTCTGGCCTATAAATCCCTCCTTCCCTTCATCGGCTACTGTCTACTTTATGAGCTTTGGCCGAGCCACAAATACTCGGCCAGCATCAAGCCCTAATTTAGGAGAGAGGCTAATGAGAGAAGTGTCTCCTACATTCTACAGGCAATGAAATAAATACCCTTTCAGGTAACGTGGTGATGATGGTGTTTGCATTCCCCCCCCCCCCCTTCACGGATATCCAATCATCCTGAATGAATTAATTGAGACCCGAGAGTAGCGAATGTACAATTACCTGACACACATTCACAGCTCACAAGTATAAAATATTTGCGTTGGGCTCCATGCATCACATTTATGGTATTTCCCACGTTCGTTATGATTGTAGGCCCAAATGCTAACGACCCATTAGCCTGTCGGAGATACCGGGATGCAAGCAGTTGTGTGGCAGCGAATCCTTCCAGATGCTTCTGGTTTCCACAGGTTAATGGAGAATTTGAAGTTATTATCTGTTCACCCTAGCTGGTTTGGCTCAGTGGATAGAGCATCGGCCTGTGGACCGAAGGGTCCGTGGTTTGATTCCGGTCAAGGGCACATGCCTGGGTTGCAGGCTCGATCCCCAGTACGGGGCGTACAGGAGGCAGCTGATCAATGATTCTCTGTCATTATTGATGTTTCTATCTGGTTGATTGGTTGTTTTGGTCCTTCTGTCTTTCGGTCACTGGGCTTTTATTATATAGGATATCTATAGATATCTACCTACCTACCTACCTATCTAATTCAATTTCATTTTGAATGCACATGGGGATTAATTTGGATTGTACTTGGAGATACGGTAGATAGATGGATAGATAGATAGATGATAGATAGATAAATAGATAGATAGATGATAGATAGGTCTCCCAATATGAATTTAATGAGCTTTTTCAGTGTGCTGATCATGTTTTTGTGGTTTGTTTTTACTCTGGAAAATGTTTGTTATCACTTACTTGTTATTTAGCTTTTTCTGCCTGTTTTAGCTCCTGGGTGTTTGAATTTGCTTTTGCTCTTAACTCCTTTGGGTTGAGTATGTGACTTCCTTGTGTGCTTCTCCATGGCTCTTAGCATTTATCTGGCCCACTTGCGTCTCATCAGCTCTGAGAGCCCAGGCTCTGCGTCGTAGGCACTGCACCAGCTCCAGCTCTGGCCTGATTTCGGGGTGTTACACAGAAGAGACGTGGTCAGCCAGGGAGTAAAGGACTGGATCTCCCCCTCCCTTGTCCATGCTCTGCATTCTCCATCTTTTAGCCTTAACGTCCAATTTAAAAAAAAAATAGTATTTTGATTTCAGTAATCCCATTTTTAATTCACGTAGAGCTCATTCATGTGCTTTCATTGGTATTTTCTCAAAGAAGCGCGTTCTTTTATGAATGGAAGCATTGCCTGAGCTCTCTCTAAATACACGGCTTGAACATGTGCAAGCGTTGTCTTCTGTTCTCTGAATTACCGCTTTCCTTTGGCATCTGTGTGTGCTGTTTGGTTTCCTCCAATCAATACTTGAATGAATATTGATTCATTGACTCTCTTTCCATGTTTTTGAATGAATGAAAGGCTTATCAGTAGTAGGGAGTTGGAGTCTGATTCTTGGTAGTTATTTTCCCCCTCCAAATAGGTGTTGTCTGGGACAGGTTTGGCTGAATGAAGAATTGCTTGGGTGAGGGGTGATGAGAGGAACCTCAAAAATCCCTTGTGCAGGAGAACAACGCCTCTCCACCTTGGGTGTGCATGTGTGTTACCTGTGGGACTCATGAACGCTCATTCTAATTCAGTAGGTGGGGCCTGAGCATCTCAATGTCTACAAGACACCTACGTAGCTGCCCTGAAGACCACACACTGAGTGCTATGGCCTCCGTGATCCTCTGGCTCAGTGTCTGCAAACTGTGGCTCACGAGCCTCCTGCGGCTCTTTGGCCCCTTGAGTGTTTAGCAAAGGCCAGCTTAGGAGTCCCCTAATTAAGTTAAGAACAAGGCACCGACCTATATAATTTCAGTTTTAAAAAAATGTGGCTCTCCAAAGAAATTTCAGCTGTTGTACCATTGATGTCTGGCTCTGTGGACTCACGAGTTTGCCGACCACTGCGCTAGCTTCTTCATGTTGAGGATTTTCCTAAAGCAACTATGGCCAGCCAGGTAGATTGTGGTCCTGTTTCATTCCAGGTCATTGCAGAATGGCTGTGGGGATTAATCCGGCTTGTACTTGGATATATTTCACATGAACAACCCAGTGATGGTCAAGGCACGACACAGTAATCACCGGGGAAGGGGATGAGGGGGGATAAAGTTGTTTTAGATCAACAAGGACAGATTCTGGAAACATCGCCCCCATGGACGTTACGTCTGATCCGTCTTGCTGACATATCCTTCTCTCCGAAGCCAACTGTGTCTTGCATGCATTTGGCCACTCACCATCTTCTAGAAGGAGACGGAAGTGTGTATACCACATGTCCAGGGAACATCCGCGGGGCAAGCGATTACGGGGTTAAACCATGGTGTGTGGGCAGCCGAAGCGTGTGCCACTTTGGCGAATACAAATAGTGTGTACCTTATTAAAAGCCGCCCGACAGGGTCAGCAGCCCAGTCACACGCTACCCACCAGGAACAATTTCAATTTTAATGGGTTTTTACCGTGTATTTCATAAGCCTGCCCATTGGAATTGAGTCATCAGAGCTTCCCCGTGTGCTCCAAGACAGATTTTAGCCCGAGAGCGGGGAGTAATTATCCCGCTGGATGGAGGCCGGTGTCGCAGGTTCAGCCTCGTCCATCATTCCAAAGAGCGACACCCTCTGCCTGCTAATTTCTTCCGATGGATTAGCGGCTCTCACTTGTCTATCTTTTTTTTTTTAAAATTTTTTTATTTCTGGGAGGTGGTGGTGGTAGGGGGTGAAATATTGCCTGCTGGCCCTGTTTTAATCAGCTGAGGCAGGCATGCATCGCTGCACCGCGCCTTGCTCCTATTTCTGCCGGCTCAGAGAATGATCTTCTGGGGAACAGCAGCCGGCTCCGGATGTGAAGGTGAAAGCGTGGCCAGGTCTCCCTGCGGCCCGAGGCCAGGCCTGCAAGCCGTGCTGAGCTGGCCGCTCGCCACGGACCCGCTCCCTGTGTGTCCCGACGCTGTGTTGCTCTACACGGAGTGGCCAGGTTATGATAATCCCTGAACGCATAATGATCTGGCCACTCGGTGGCTGTCCTATAGAATGAAAGGCTAATATGCACATTGTCCCCTCGACTAGGAGTGCGACCAGCAGGCAGGCCGGCCAACTGCCTATGTCCAGGCTGGCCAGACCCCACCCATGCAAGAATTCATGCACCGGGCCCCTAATATACATATATGGGTTATGTATATTCTATATCTACACACATCGAGTGGCCATATTATTATGCGTTCAGAGATCATCACAATCTGGCCGCTCAGTGTATATCCTATATAATAAAAGGCTAATATACAAATTGTCCCCTTGACCAGGAGTTCAGCCAACTGCCCATGTCCCCTCCCTCTGGCCAGGTTGGCTAGACTCCACACCCCCCATGCACGAATTCATGCACCGGGCCTCTAATATACATACATGGGTTATGTATTATACACACACACACACACACACACACACACACATTGAGTGGCCAGATTATTATTATGCGTTCAGAGATCATCATAATCTGGCCACTCAGTGTATAATCTCTTGCTCCTCTTGGGCTCCGATTTTCTTTTTTTTTTAATTAATATATTTTATTGATATTTTACAGAGAGGAAAGGAGAGAGACAGAGAGCCAGAAACGTCGATGAGAGAGAAACATCGACCAGCTGCCTCTTGCACACCCCCCACCGGGGATGTGCCCGCAACCAATGTACATGCCCTTGGCCGGAATCGAACCCGGGACCTTTCAGTCCACAGGCCGACGCTCTACCACTGAGCCAAACCGACCTCGGCTGGGCTCCGATTTTCATTGCCCCCCTTCCTCCCTGTTTCACCTCTGCCCCACCTGTGTGCCCCCATCAGAAAACCACACGCACATGGTTGGAGAGGGCTACCTGTACCATAATGGCCCCATCAGAGCATTTGAGTTTGAGGGTTCAGGGGCTTCTTTCTTCTTAGACCTCTCAGTGGGAACACAGTTTCCCATGCCGGGAACATCTCTCCTCCTCAGGTGGGTGGTAGGAAGGCAGGGGTCCTGGGGCCACCCCGAGGAGGGTTGCCATCCTGTCTCCGCCACGTGCCAGCTCTGTGACCTGCAGTGAGGCATGCGGCCTTTCTGAGCCTTCGTTTTCTCCGCCTCCCAGTAGGGATACATGTGTGTCTCGGGCCAGGGTTAGAGTGAACATTAACAAGTGCGATCGTGTGTATGGTTCGCATAGTAGGCATCTTAGCACATGGAGCTGACTGTGTTTTCTTTACCCCGGTAATTGAACAGTCGGGCTTGCCCCTTGCACTTGCTGTTCGTGAGCTACTAGGGCTCTGAGCTTTGCAGTGGATCCTGGGAAGTCATATGGAAGGAAGGCAGGAGCTGAGGGGGCTTGCTCTCATGTCTGGTCTCACATTCATGGCCTTTCCCAGCTCTGCGGAACCTACCCCTCTATGGGGCTAGACTTCTCCCTCAAGGTTCCACTTGAGGGTCTGGACGCTTGTTTGAAAGACTCATGTGCCCGGCCGGTGTGGCTCAGTGGTTGAGCATCATCGACCTATGAACCAGGAGGTCACGGTTCAATTCCCAGTCAGGGCATACCCAGGAAGGGGGCGTGCAGGAGGCAGCCGATCCATGATTCTCTCATCGTTAATGTTTCTGTTTTCCTCTCCCTCTCTCTTTTTCTCCCACATCAATAAAAAGATATTTATAAAAAAAGAAAAAGAAAAAAGAAAGACACACATTTTCTGTGATTGCAAACAGGTAACAAACAGCCCGGCCGGTATGGCTCAGTGGTTGGGTGTAGACCCAAGAACCAAAATGTCCCCATTCGATTCCTGGTCAGAACACACGCCTGGTGGGACCTGTGCAGGAGGCAGCCAGTTAAGGATTCTCTCTCATCATTGATATTTTCTTCTCTCTTTCTCCCTCTCCCTTCTTCTCTGAAATCAATGAAAAAATATATTTATTAAAAAAAAACAACACAACAAACAGGTAACACATAAGACCCTCGACAGGTAACGCAGATAAAGAGGACAGCGGACAGACCGCCCTCCCAGATAAAGTCTTCAAACGGATCAAGACCAAGGTCACGGAGGCTCAGTTTTTCCAACCTTTAGAGAAAGGCCAGCCTCCGGAGAGCTGGCAAGCTGAGGAAAAAGCTGAGGCGTGGAAAAAGCTGAGGAAAAAGCAGAACCCTCACGCAGTCGCTGATAAAATTGGAGACAGATCATTTTTTTTATCCCGCGCAGGAGGCAATGCTCAGGACCGTAATTGTTAATTCTTAGAGCAAGTGGCTCGGCTCCCAGGTCGCTCTCGAGCGAGAGGTCTTTGGAGATGTGCTATCATTCGGAATTAGATTAATCAGAGCACCGCCTGGCATCAGAAATGCTGGAATTGGTTAGAAGTTTTTCTTCTCCCTTCCCCCTGCCCCCACTCCGGAAACATAAAGCGTGCGTACTCTTCATTTACACATAAATTATATAAGTGGATAAGATCCTCCTCATTAGAGAATGACCTTGATGTTAGGACGCATGGGTATGATAGGTGACGTTCTTCTGGAATTTTGCAAATTTTTGACATTAGTGATGGTTCAGTGGCAGTATCAAGATCATTAGCGAGGAGCCAGATACTTTTGTATTCACAAGGCAGTAATTAAAATGACGCCCTCCAACTATTTATCTGTAGTCCATCCGATGAGATGCTATAGATACTTAAAATAGGCGTAGTTCATCTTCCATTTGTCACTCTTTGTGGTCTCCCCTTTCCTTCCCCCATTTCTGGGGGCCTGGGTGCAGTAGAGTGGACAGAGTGTATCCATCCTGGCAAAGAAGGGGCATAATCCAAAGACTGCCCAGAGCAGGGGTGGGCAAACTTTTGACTCGAGGGCCACCATGGGTTCTTACACTGGACTGGAGGGCCGGAACAAAAGCAACCTGACCACGCTGGCACTCTCCTCTTGGGCTGCTGGGGAAGGAGCGGAGGGGAGAGCAAGAGAACCCTCCGCTCTTTTGGCTCCGCAGGCCGGAGAGAACAGCCGGACGGGCCGGATCCGGCCCGCGGGCCATAGTTTACCCACGGCTGGGCTAGAGAAACTCACCCATCCCATGGGTCCTTAGTTCTCACCACTGAGGAAACTCCCAGAATATGTGCTGCTTTCTTTCCTTCCTCTCCCCGCTCTCTCCATCCCCCTAACCAATGGAACAAATAATTTTATCAAGAAAAAATAGCCAAAAGCGGTTCAGCTCAGTGGATAGAGCGTCGGCCTGCGGACTGAAAGGTCCCAGGTTCGATTCCGATCAAGGGCATGTACCTTGGTTTCGGGCACATCCCCAGTGGGGGGTGTGCAGGAGGCAGCTGAGCGATGTTTCTCTCTCATCGGTGTGTCTAACTCTCTATTTCTCTTCCTTCCTCTCTATAAAAAAAATCAAAATATATTTTAAAAAAAGAAGATAAAACAAAAACACTGTCAATGGTCCAATCATGATCAATTACTCATTTCCTTTCTGTTGAACTTCCAGGCTGTTTCCAAACTTGCTGTTTTTAAAAAATATGTCTTTGTACGTAGCTCTCCTTTTTTTCTTTTTTCTTAGGATTAGGGTTCCAGAATATTACTGGGTCAAAGGCTGTACCCTTCTAGGGATTCATGTGTTTCGTTTGCTTTCCAGATCAGTCATATCAAGTACACTCTGACAGTACCTGAAAAGCATCAGCTCATTGCACCCTTCATATTTTATTTTTGTTAATCTGCATATTCCGGGATAGTGTCTACCAGGGCCTAGAATTGAACCTGCAACCCAGGAACACGCCCATGACCAGGAATCATACCCGTCAGCGTGCGGCTCGATGCTCTGACCACTGGGCGCCACTGGCCGGGCTCCCCATCCATCATATTTAATAACATCATCAGGCTTTACTACTCTTAAGTCACTGACGTGCGGAATGATAGCTCATCTGAACAGTGTTCACTCATGGTTTTTCCTCGTGACACTGCCTTTCACCTTGGGCCTTCCGGCTATGCGTGGTTTTCTGTTCCACATGTCCATGTTCTTCGCGTGGCAGTGGTTTTCTCAGGGATCTGAAGGTCGTTTTCATGTTCTCCACCCTTAATTCTTCATAGTCTTGCAAATTTCGAATTGCCTTTTAATGTGATGGGTATTTTATTTTATTTTATTTTATTATTTTTTAAAATATATTTTATTGATTTTTTACAGAGAGGAAGAGAGAGGGATAGAGAGTCAGAAACATCGATGAGAGAGAATCATCCATCAGCTGCCTCCTGCACACCCCCTATCGGGGGATGTGCCTGCAACCACGGCACATGCCCTTGACCGGAATCGAACCCGGGACCTTTCAGTCCGCAGGCCGACGCTCTATCCATTGAGCCAAGCCGTTTTCATCAATGTGATGGGTATTTTAGCACAGATCACTTAAATCTTCATTTAGTCAGATATTCATGTTCTTTATTGTTTATTTATTTCTCCTTTACCTATGTATACTGAGCCTAAACACCGACCTTTATTTTTCTAGTTTATGCCCTCCCCCCCTTCCCATTTGTGATTTAACTCTTTAATTCTGTGGACTTGATTTTTGTCTGTATTTTTTCATTTTCCTATGCCAGGCCTTTTTTTAAAAGTTTTAATTTTATTTTTTTACCCTCTAAAAATTTATTTTTATCTCTATTTCTTTTATTTTTTAAAAAATTTTAACTAAATGTTTTATTTCACGATATATCAATTCTCAATTTTAAGCTCACAATTCCTTTGATACAGCATTCAGTATTAGGCATGCACACACATACACACACATACATATACAAAGAAGTATTTTTTTTTAAATATATATTTTATTGATATTTTACAGAGAGGAAGGGAGAGAGAGAGAGAGCTAGAAACGTCGATGAGAGAGAAACATCGACCAGCTGCCTCTTGCACACCCCCTACCGGGGATGTGCCCGCAGCCAAGGTACATGCCCTTGACCGGAATCGAACCCGGGACCTTTCAGTCCACAGACCGACGCTCTATCCACTGAGCCAAACCGGTTTCGGCTACAAAGAAGTATTTTTAAAGATATATTTTATTGATTTTTTACACAGAGGAAAAGGTCTAAGGCTTTGGTGATGGGGTGCAGTGCCGACGGTTTTGAGGGATTCAAACGTTACTTGTGGATTTTAGACTTTGGGTGGGGGAGTCGGTTCCCTTAACCCCCACATTATTCAAGGGTCAGCTGTATTTCACATCGCCAATCATATACAAAGAGAGCATCAGCTTCCATCCTATGTGCTCGGACCTATGTGAAAACTCATGGGAGACAGCATTACATTAGAAACTTCATCTTATTTTCAGCTAAATTCGCCTGCGTTTCATGCACAAATACATATATGCTGGTGTGTGTGTGTGTGTGTGTGTGTGTGTGTGTGTGCAAACACTATTAATGTGAATGCTATCCCTAGCCAGGTGATCTCGTTAACAGCCTGCGGGGATGGCCACGTCACATTGTTCCAAGTTCAATATGGCCTCACTGATGGAACCGAATGGAAAGGGAAAGTTGCATTGAAGGAATAAAAGCACAATCATATTAGGTTCAGAACTTCCACATCCACTTTTGGTCTTCAAGATCTTTTGCCAGTGCTAATTAATTGGTATTCATAGTGCCCTGGGAAGTAAATATTATCATCTCAATTTTAAATAAAATCGGAGAATGAAGGTTAAGTGGCTTCCCTCCGGCTGCAGCGGGAATGCGTATTACTTTTTATAAGGAAAATGGAAAGGACTATCTAATAACACGTTAAGCACCGAGCAGACTTTCGATAACTGTGTTGGATTTTTAAAATCGGTATCTAGTTAAGGAGAAAAAGGTCGCTATATCTGATTCATATAGATGTGTGTGTTGATGGATCCTTAGGCTGTTTCCAAATCTCAGCTGTGGTGAATTGTGCTGCTATGAACATAGGGGTGCAAATATCCTTTCTGATTGGTGTTTCTAGTTTCTTGGAATATATTCCTAGGAGTGGGATTACCGGGTCAAATGGAAGCTCCGTTTTTAGTTTTTTGAGGAAACTCCATACTTATAATACACGTAACAAAGTGAATTTTTAGAGAAATGAAGGAGAGAGAACTCAAATTATAAAAAATAAGCCCCATAGATTTGCCTACCATAGCGATTGAATGGAGTCTTAGGAGCAATTTATCCAGATACCTAAGGACCCACATGCCCTCATTCAGTAAGAATAGTCTGTCAGTTCTTAGCTAATAGGCTTCCTTTCTTGACAACCTGGTCTATTAAATAATCCAGGTTAAAAAACTTAGAATACCCTGTCTACATATATAGTCATGTATACACATATAGATTACATTAAATCTACCCATATATACTATAGCATATATACTATAGCATACATATAGGTATATATTAGGATCTGAATACATGCATACAAATACATATATGTAGCTTATACAGTCAATAATACGTTCAAAGTAATTGATGACGATAACGTGTCAGTCTTTTCAATAAAGTAACATTTTAGTATATCACTTCATTTTGCTAGTAAAGTTGGTCATGTGGTCAACTTGCTAAACTCTTAGTAGGTGGCCCTGGCAGATACTCTTATCTAATTACTTAGGTATTTGTGTTCAACATCGTCACCAATTGGAGAAAGGATGATAGAGCCAGAGACTATGAATAAAAGGCCAGAGAAAACTTTAAATGTGCTGTGTACATACAGTCTACTCCCATAAACATGTGTGTGTATGGCTTTTGCTTTTTGTTTTTTAAATATATTTGTATCGATTTCAGAGGAAGGGAGAGATAGAAACATCAGTGATGAGAGAGAATCATGGATCCTTCCCACCCCCTACTGGGGATGGAGCCTGCAACCCGGGCATGTGCCCTTGACTGGAATCGAACCTGGGACCCTTTAGTCAGCAGGCTGACGCTCTAGCCACTGAGCTAAACTGGCTAGGGCTTGTGTGTGTATTTTAAAGAGCTATTTAAATTTTACTCTCACTGCCATTTCTTCTCATCCTTGATCAATATGAATTGCAGGCAAATTGGGAAACATCTGGTCAAATTTTGTCATGTTTTTTTTTTTAATAAAGGTATATATTGTTTTTTAGTGCAAGCACATAGGTATATTAAGCACCATAAAATCACCAAATTTTACCAATATTTAATTACATTTTAGGATATGGTATATCAATTCTGACTTAAAAGAATGTTACATAATATAAAACCTGCATTAATATGTGCAAAAAAATATGGACCTATAGTTTTGCATGACAGTATTCCAAGGGTTAAATGACTAGCACAGTGGTTTCAAATCCTTGTTTAAAATATGCCCCTTCTTAGGAGGAAAAAAAAGAGAGAGAGAGAAGAAAAATGATAGGTATTCACATGATTGACAACCTTTCCAAATAGAAGTGTTGCTATAATTAAGCAATAATGTATGAGTGAGTGTACATTATGACAAATTGGAAGCTTGGCTGATTAGATGGAGCATATAAGTTGTCAGTGTAATTATCATATTTTAATCATTTTTCTCCATTTTTTTTATAACAGCATTGTCTTCAGCCTCATTTGGTGCTTATTAGATTGATATTCTAAGAGGAATTGTACAACATAAAACATGTCCTTAAACAGGATGAACTTTAGACAAGGCTTTGGCAATGTCTATAAACATTTATAATGATGGCTGTTATGTTTCTACCTTCTTCTAGCCACGGTTTCGCTTTGTGCAAAAAATGGAGATTTCTTTTCACGATAAAGTGGGTAATCTTGCGCCTATCTGTCTCTGTGAAACACCACTATATTTCAATGGGAGCAGCTAAAATATCTGTTAAATCTGCCTTAGTTCTATAGGGTTTTCCCCCATCTACTGCCTGTTCTTATCTGCAGACAGATCCGTCGGATGGATAACTCAGTCCTTAGACTGACTTCTTTGCTTCTGTTACCCTGTTTGACTCTCTGCAATCGGAAAGGTGGAGTCTGCAAGACACACAGGAAGGGCACTTTTTTGGGGGCGGAGGGGGGGAGATGGAGGTGAGGGTCCAGCTTCTCTACTTACCACCCAGTGAGGAGAGAGGGTGCTGAAGGGATTGGCAAGACACCACTCAGGAACCGAGTTTTAAATTCAGAGCCTGAAAACTGATCATTCTCACCCTATGACATGGACATTAGGAAACACACTAAGTGACTTGAATGTCTATATTTAAAAATTATATATTTATTGATTTCAGAGAGGCAGGGAGAGGGGAGAGAGAAGAAACATCAACGATGAGGGAGAATCATTGATCGGCTGCCTCCTGAACGCCCTCCCCTTGAGATCCAGCCCACAACCCGGGCATGTGCCCTGTTGGGGGAATCGAACTGTGATCTCCTGGTTCACAGGTCAACGCTCAACCCCTGAGCCACACCCACCAGGCAGCCACTTGAATATTAATGTTCCTTTTCCTGCCCCAATTCAGGGTGCTCACTCTCAGGAGTCTCAATAATCCCTCCTCCCCCCATGGAGATAAAATCTTCACCCGGCTTCCGGTCTCTGCCTTGTCCTGGTGGGTCTCAGTGAGTGAGGGTAGCCGGAAATGTAGGGTTTGGGGTGTAGAAGAATGCGCACGGCTAGAACCTGGTAGAGTCCGTCTTCTTTGCTCCAGTGTTTCAGGCTCCGAGAGAGGGATGAGGGCTTGGAGGATCTCCCTCCAGAGAGGCAGGCCCGTACCTTAACGAGTGCTTGAGCTACCGTATTTTTTATTTATTCATAATCTTTTACTGGAGTCCCCACTCCCCACCACCACCACCACCACCACTGGTGGAACTTGGTAAGGACGTTTGTTGAGTGGACATAATGTGACGGTAACCTCATCGCTACCTTGCAGTGAGAGTGGTCCGGACCCCTAGCCAGTTAGCATCCTAGCAAATCCGTCCATTTGGCACAAAGTGGAGAATACATCACTCTCCAAGATGCCCAAGAAGCTAGACCAGCCGTGGGCAAACTATGGCCCGCGGGCCGGATCCGGCCTGTTGGGCTGTTCTTTCCGGCCCGCGAGGAGCCGAAAGACTGGGCCGTACCCTTTTATGTAATGATGTTTATTTTGAATTTATTAGTTCACACAAGCACTCCATCCATGCTTTTGTTCCGGCCCTCCGGTCCAGTTTAAGAACCCACTGTGGCCCTCGAGTCAAAATGTTTGCCCACCCCTGGTCTAGACTCAACTTTTTAAAAATAATGTCGTTATTGATTTTAGTGTAAGGAAGGGAAGGGGTTAGAGAGATAGAAACATTGATAAGAGAAAAACACTGATCAGCTGCCTCCTGCACGCCCCCCACTGGGGATTGAGCCCACAGCCCAGGCAGGCAACTCCTGGTTCCGAGGTCAGTGCTCAACCACTGAGCACCACTAGCCAGGCTAGACTCAACATTTTTAATTAAATCTTTATTGTTGAAAGTATTATATATGTCCTCCTGTCCCCCCCCCCCCCATTGACCCCTTCTAGCCTGATCCCACCCGCCACCCCAGGCCTTTACCATCCTATTGTCTGTGTCCATGGGTTATGCATAGATGCAAATAAGGTCTTTGGTTGATCTTTTCCCACCCACCCATCCACCCACCTGTACCTTCCCTCTGAGATTCCAGTCTCTTCCAGGCTTCTGTGTCTGTGGATCTATTTGGTTCAATAGTTTATGTTGTTCACTAGATTCCACATAGGAGTGAGACCATGTGATACTTGTCTTTCTCTGACTGGCTTATGTCACTTAGCGTGATGCTCTCCGGGTCCCTCCATGCTGTCTCAGAGGGTAAGAGAGCCCTCTTTTTCATGGCTGCATAGTATTCCACGGTGTACATGCACCACAGCTTTTTATCGACTCATCCACTGATGGGCACCCGAGTGACTGCCCTGAGCCCCGACCCCAGAACCGCCCACCCTCGACTCCCTTCAGTCCACCCTGCCCGCCCTCTGCGAGAGTCCAAGGTTGAGTGGCTGCACACGGAATTTTGTGTGGGCCCTTTAAGAGGATGCCCACACTTCCAGCTTTCTCTCCCCAGCAGACAGCTCCCTGCTTGCTTTTCACAGCCAGATGTTATGTGGGCACCTTTCTCCATTCCGATGCTCTGGGCTGGGAGCCCAGCTTGGGGTTTAGACCCCCAGAGTTCTCAGTGGGAACCCCCACAGCCGAGAGATCCCTCTGGAACGTCAGCAGCTGCTGTGTGTGGGAGCCTTTGTACCCCCCCTCTTCCCCCCCCCACCCCCCCCCGTTCTTGCCTCTGCACTTCCTCCCAGTCTCCCCTCTCTCTCTGCTTTCCCTCCGTTTATTGGGGTGCTCTCCAGCTGGTCTGCAGTTGGTTTTAAGGGTGTGTTTTTCCTGTATTTTAGTTGTATTTCCAGTTTGGTCCTGGGAGAGTCAGTGTAGCTGCCACTTCCTCTGGCACCATTTAAATCTACACTCAACACGTTTAACATACAAACAGCATCAGCTGTTCATGGGAACATGGAAATGGCATCGAACCCCTAGCAAACCTTTGCATGAAGGGCCATAACTGGTCCTCTTTTTGCTATGAAATTGGCATCCCGATTTCTCAACTGGGTGATACCACGTGGTAGGGAGTCTCGTGTTGTACTTTCACACCTGCAAGGTCTTTTCAAAAATTTTATTATTATTGCTCTTTTTACAGAGAGGAAGGGAGAGGTCTGCACCCTGAAACTTGCTTCTGCATTCCCCTTTCTCTCTCCTAAGCATGTGTACTCTGGATTGATCCAGAATGCTATGGATTCCGAGGTAACGTGCTCCAAGAATGTAGCCCATCACGCTGGCCGTGTCAGGTCTTCCAGGACCAGGGACCCTGTGGCCACGGGGTCCCCCCGTTCCAGATGCTCATTTGTTCGCAGGGGCGTCTGACACCCACCGGGTGGCGATCATCCCAATCAAACCTGATGCTTCATCTGCATCCTTGGGGGCCCCCGATCCGTTAGCCAAGTGTCATTCTGGGCGCCTTGTAGTCCGGGGCCTCGATTGTGGTGCGGATCGGTTGATGGATGGGATGGCCTGGAGAAAAGTAGGGAAGAGAGAAAAGAGAACAGAACAGCGTTCCCGGCGGAGCCCACAGGGACAGAGCAGATCGGCTCCTTCAAACCCACTGGCCACCGGCCGTTGTAGTCAAGGTGATGGATGGGGTGTCCCAGCAGCTCGGAGCTGGGGGGGGGGGGGGAGTCTGAGAGGGGAAGGCAGTACTCACAGCCCTTGCCATGTCCCTGCACACAGCTGAGAGAGGCCCGCACCCAGACATCCGGGCCCTGGGGCGGGCTCCATCCTGCCCATGCCCACGGGCGATTATCACCTTGCGGGTCACCAGGGTTTTGCGTTAGGGGTAGGCACCTCTGAAACGCAGCGCCCTGAATGGCTCACGCTCTGTAACCACTGCTTCAGTCTCGAAAGGGGCTCTGCTAACGAATGTAGGTGTGTTAGGGGGACTGGGAAACTGATAATTTTTTTTTTAGCTTGGAAGCACTGACTACTGAGTGTGTGTTGTGGATTATACGGAGTCGGGTGGCCCTTTCAAGTTACAGCTAACCTCTCAGACAGGGGTCCCTGTGAGAGCTGAAATGAGAGAGTAATGGAGGGCCCTAACCAGATTGGCTCAATGGATAGTGTTGGACTGCAGACTGAAGGGTCCCAGGTTCGATTCCGGTCAAGGGCATGTAGCTTGGTTGCGGGCACATCCCCAGTAGGGGGTGTGCAGGAGGCAGCTGATGGATATTTCTCTCTCTCATCGATGTTTCTAACTATCCCTCTCCCTTCCTCTCTGTAAAAAAGTCAATGAAAAAATTATTTTTAAAAATAGTAATAGAGGGACAGGTGGGTGGACAATATATGATTTACCTTTTATTTATATTTTTAACTTTTAAATATAGTTTTATTGGTTTTGGAGAGGGAGAGAGAGAAACATCAATGATGAGAGAATCATTGATGGGCTGCCTCCTGCTCGTCTCCTACTGGGGATAGAACCCACAACCTGGGTATGTGCCTGACTGGGAATCGAACCAGTGACCTCCTGGTTCCTGGGTTGATGTTCAACAGCTGAACCACACCGGCTGGGCTGTATGATTTATCTGTAGGGCTGATGTCAGTAGGCTCCATGATATAGTATAGATGCTTGAAGAAAAGACTTTTATTTCTCTTTATACTGTGAAACCGATTTCCAGGAAATCATTAACTCAAACATAGGCTATGTTAGCATTGGCAAAAATCAAATATAGTTGATTCGTGCTAAAATCAAATATAGCACGAATATATATTTAGTGGATTGATGGTCATCTTAATCTCTGGTAAATATTTAAGCTCTAAAATGCCATCTATTCCTTATCATTTTTGACAAGGGAGTCCTTTCCTCTCTCTTTAAAATTGCTTATTTCTTGGTTGAGCTGGAAATGCTGAAGGGGGCGGGGGGAGAAAGGTGTCATTGCTATGATCTGAGACTGGGAACTTCAAGCCCCATAAACTTGTTTTATTTGATTTAGATGAGGCAGCAGGTAATGTAACTGGACACAGTTGACAAGAAATTATTTTTTATTTAAAGAACTATTTGAAGAGCACGCTCATTAAAGGAAATTCAGGGGGAAAGTAGAAACGTAAGCGGAATGTACAAATACACAGATAGGCAATGTGTGACTCGTATTTTAGAAGTGACTTTGGGAATACAGCAAGGCAAGAAGTGGCAGGTGTATTTTTAAGACTAAAGGTCAGTAACCATCTTGGGGGGAAACAAAATTTTAAAAGCAAACTCTTATAACAGCGGTTCATTTTCACCCCAATTACGTCTAGTTATAAATACATATATAATAGCATCTCCCTTCAAAATATTATGATCAGCAGCTTCGTGTTACATGGCTGGTGGCATGCATTCCTTAATTCCAGAAGCTATGCATCTGATGGATGGTTTAAATGCTTATAAAGAAAAGCTTTGCAATGAGAAACTAAAAGTATGCGTTAGAAATAAACAAGCTCTCAAAACACCCCAACTCTTTTGTTTTTTTTCTAATAAGAGAATTCTTACAAAACACAAAGTCAATCCAATCTTGCAAGGGACGGGAGGAAAATGGCAACCCAAGGAAATCCCAGCAGCTGGAGGTAACTCCCAATCTTATCTGTAAGTAAACCAGATGTCAGGATCTTCTTGGTAGGCTGTCCTCATGCCTTGTGACTCCGTGGAGGCCATATATGTTGTCGTATCTACAAAAACACACACAAGTCCAATGTCAGATGTGTTTGTGTCATGGACCTCTTGTGTGGGGGCAGGTGCAGAAGGGGGTAACATTGTACATCGGTCTGAATCGCCACAATTTGGGGTCTCCTCTCTTCCGGACCAGATTTCACTTTGGTTTTTTTGATCTTGTACTTCAAGTATTGTGCTGAGCATGTGTCATGAGCATACCGTGTTTCCCCGAAAATAAGACCCACTTCATGGAAGCATAATGCATCCCCTGAAAATAAGACCTAGCACATCTTTGGGAGCAAAAATTAATATAAGACACTGTCTTATTTTCGGGGAAACAGGGTAGTATGTTTAATGATCTGTCTCTCCTGTTTGATTGTGTGTAGATGAGAGTCAGGATTGTCCGGGGCTGGCATATCTTGCAGGGAGAAGGTAATGTTTTATTCAAAGAGGGAAATAATTGTGTGTGTGTGAGAGAGAACTTACTGGGAGGGGAATTAGGTAGAAATTGACCTGGGTTTGTAGTCGCACGAGCTAACTGGACCTGGTGGGAATGGCTCAGAAGGCCATGTTTTCAGACCATTACAAGAAAGATCTTATTAAAAACAAGAGCTTCCCCACAGTGACCCAGGTTGCCTCAGGCTGTGATGACCCTCCTGAGGGGGGGAAGGCAAGCAGGCGCTACATGCATATCTCACAGGGATGGTACAGAACGAGTTTAAATGAACTCTAAACTCCCTTCTGACACCATGAACCTAATTCTAGTAAGGATAAGGGGAAATGGCACCACGGAATCAAAAGCATTTAGTTTAAAGATGAACATGTTAAATGAGCACCTACTTTGTAGACAGACATGGTCCTAGCCATTTGGAATACCCCTATGAAAATGGCAAAAAGATCCCTGTCCTTAGGGGAGGGATCTAGTGTGGGAGACTGATAACAGACAAGTGAAAGAATCACACAAAATAATTTTGGATAGCGGTTAGTTCTGTGGGGAAAACTGTACAGAGTGACTGGGGCCGGATAACATTAGATGAACCATCAAACAAAAAACACACATGTGTAATGATAGTTTGTGTTGTATTTTAGTAGCATTTCTACAAAAACAATTTCCAGGACATACTTCATATTGGCACTGCAAAACGTTAACGTTATCTCTGGAATGCTGGTTCTGTGCATTTGGTGGATCCCAAAGAGGTGAGGGCAGCACTTTGATCCAGAGAATTTGTGTTTAAAAAGTGTTTGTTCTGCCGAAACCGGTTTGGCTCAGTGGATAGAGCGTCAGTCTGTGGACTGAAAGGTCCCGGGTTCGATTCCGGTCAAGGGCATGTACATTGGTTGCGGGCACATCCCCGGTGGGGGGTGTGCAGGAGGCAGCTGGCCGATGTTTCTCTCTCATCAACGTTTCTAGCTCTCTATCTCTCTCCCTTCCTCTCTGTAAAATATCAATAAAAATATTAAAAATATATATTTTTTAAAAATGTTTGTTCCCATTCTGACATAGCAATATTTTTAGAAAGCATTAAAATATTAATAATGTTAAATCAGAGGAAATGCCTTCAACCCTTTTAGAATTGTCATTGTGATTTATTTACTGCATAATTGAAGCAGGGTTACTTTTAGATAGTATTAAAATATTTCACAGTCGTGGGCTGTTAGGCTTAGGACACAGTTTGCTGAAATAATTGTGTGATTAAAAAGGCAGTGGCGTGGCTAAGAGCACATTACTTCTCAATGCTTTTCCCCGTGAACTGTCTTTTCCGTGTTTATCAGGCATGAGGATTAACTCACAACAAATTTATGGCAAAAATTGAAATTTGAAAACCTTTGTTGTCATTCTTGTTGTCTGTTAAAAAATGACTTTAACTGTCTTGGTGAAGTTTAAATGTTTTCATTTGTTTATTGGGGAGGTTCATTTAGAGCAGGTTCATTTATTTTTCAAAGGTGTAGTATAAAAATAACTTTCTATAAATTATTAAACTATTTCTAAATGAACATTCATTATTGTACAAACAACTGCAAACCCATATTTCCATCCTATTTTTAAAGATATCTTGAACAACAAACAATCCTTAGGAAATAAAAATATAGAAGAGGACTCATGGTAAAATCATTCAGGGGAGGTTATGATTAGTGTCTAAAAAATGAAAGATATTTCTCCTAACATTTATTTTTTTAATTTGTTTTTTATTATATAAATGCCAGGAGATGCCTTCTCTCCTGATGCTCCCCCTTCTGGCCACCAGGTGGCAGACTTTTACTGCAAATCTAAATTCCTGTCTGGGAGTGTAGCTCTGGGTATTTTATTTGTAAATGCTCACTGTCCCGAAATCATTTCTCCTTTTCAACTCCAGCACACGACTTAAAAACTTGCCTTTGAATTGAATCCGTAGACACTGATTTAGTCTGTTTCAGACCCACACGCACAGTTTCTATGTAAGTACTCCTCTTCTGGTTCCCTCTTGTGAGATTTGTATTGATTTTGAGATGTCTGTTTGTGTTCATACATGCACATCAATAATAGAGCTCTTCGTTTGAAAAACAGTGACAAATTTATGGCAAAAATAAGGCTATATTTAAAACAAGATAGAAAAATGGAAAATGAAATTTTAAGAATATAAAAACAGGTCTATTTGAAAAAAAAAAAACCTGGTGGGAAAATACTATTTAAGTATATTTTTTTACATGAAATCTATTGCATGGGTGTTTTTCCCCACAAATATCTAAAAATATATGCAAAAATTCCTAATTTTCTTATTGGAGAAATATTTATAATTTGATTAGTATATTTAATTTAACACTTTTAAATGACAAAAATTAAACATCAGAATTCTATACTTCTTATTTTGTATATTCTTTGGCTCAAATAAGTTATTAAAGGGATATAAATTTAAAGTGTTAAGAATATTGACTTCAGTGTAAGACTATATTTCATGTGGCCAGGATTTTAATTTCTGTATATAAATGCCTGAAATTAAATAGTAATGTAGTCTGAGAAACAATATGTAAAAATAATCAAAGGACATCAGTAGTGCAGTTTTTATGACTATTAAGATTTTAAGTTTAATAGGTGCTGGTTTAAATAATATCTGATTCTATGAGATGCATAATCTAAATAATTTTAAGAAGTGTGTGATTGAAACAGGATAAACCACAAAAAAGCAGATCTTATTTAAATCATTCACAACATTTGAGTTTTTTTCCTTCTTTTAACACCATACATAAATTCTATCATAAGCATACACACTGAAGTGTCTTAGAAAATTGGTAAGGTCACGTACCAGCCGCTAGAATTTATGTTTCTACTGTGGCATTTACAATAGCAAATTGTAAAATTACTAAAGAACTAGTTATGGCAAATTAACAAAGGACAGTTATGTGAAAAGAAAGAAAAGCAAGCAGAACTTGCTGGAATGTGGGTGAAGGAGCCCCATTATTTAAACCCAGCTTCTCTCTCCTGCTAGGATCTGCCTGCCTCTGCGCAGTGTTATCAAAAATAGTGAAATTCATATTTTCTCCTCCTTTGGTTCTGGGAAAACTCTGCATCCCATTGTTCGTCCCAGTTGAAAAATATCCCATTCCCAGAATTGCTAACACTGACACTGGGTTGTCCTAATTGTTTTCTTGATTGTTTATTTTTGAAAGAGTTCAAAATACAAATGCAAAAAAAATTATTTTGAGAAATAACGGTATGAGCAATGAGAAATACCACTCACAGATATATTCCCATTTCGTGAACTATGCTTCTGGAATCTTCCTCTTTTTGACATAAACTAGACATACTTATCCTTGAGGTTTGCCTTTACTGGGGCTACTGAGTGACCCTTCGGACGCCTCTTTCGATCTGACCTCTTTCCATGAACACCCACATGTACCTTAGGAAGTGGATAAAACTTTGCTTTCCTTGATCGTCGGCAGTTAACCCTCACTATTGAGACTCTGGTCAGATTTTCATCTCAGGATCCTGAGTCTGCTTTCGCGTTCAGTGATACACACAGGGGCTCTGCTTACACTAATTGATTCATCCCACACTTCAAACCCACTGATCGCACACCGTTATGGGCAGGCATCGTAGCCGTGGCAGGGTCAACTTCAGAAAAGAAAAGAAAGAAAAAAAAAAGGATGGAGATACCACCCACCCCCTTTAGATCCCTGCAGACTGTGAAAGAATTGGGTCATACCATGTATCAAAATGAAATCGCAGTGCTGCCCTTTCTAGACTCAAAACAGAGTAAAATATACAATCATTTGAGCCGTATTTGCCTGGTTGAGAAGGAAAACACCACCAATTTCAGTATCTTTCTGTACCTATTTTTCCATTAGCAATTTTTACAGGATTAAAGAGACTAAAACACGGTTTGAACTTAAATGCTTAGATGTTAAGTGAGAATCTACAGAGACGCTGGCAGTGCTAAGAACCCCAAATACAAAATATAGTATTTTAACTGAACTGGCTGAATATTTACAGGCAAAATTGCTTTTCTTTAAAGTATGTAGATGCCCTATTTCTTTATGCCAGATACTGCCCTATGAAAACAAATGCAAATATTTTTAAAGCCAATGGATCATATTATCTATACATCAGAACTCCGTTTTTTAAATTTTTACTGAATTTTTACCAAAACTCCAAAAAAAAATGCACACATTGGTTCTAACAAAATGGAGTTTTATAGTTTTTACATTTACATCACTGTAAGCTTTGCATTGACTAAAGAATGTATTCATTGCACACCGTTATTTTCAGTAGTTTGTTGAAATAGAATCCTAGTATTCCGAATCTTAGTATTGGGAATATTTAACAAGACACTCTTTGGTGAAGGAAGGTCTGGTTATTCAAAGCAAACTGAAGTAGCATTTTATGATTTCATAAATCACTTAAGGGCTAGTAAGGAAAAAAAGGGGTGGTGTTTTCTACTTTTGTTCATTTCATGGAACTTTTCATTATTTTTGCAAAGCTTAAAAGCAGTCAGTAGAGATTATTAATGTTTGTCATTTGTTCCCAGTGGGAAACACGTTTTGTAAAATGAAGGGGATGTCTCTCCGAGAAGCATTCTGCAGCAGCCACCGCAAAAATCCGGTGGAGTATAAAGTTTATTGCGTATGAAACGTATTCGGAGCTAATATAACGGTCCTTGCGAATTACCGGCTCCGGCTACGGGAGGGCATGTATCTGGTGGGAAAAAGAAACGTTAAGAGTTTGCCTGTCAACGGTGCATATTCTTGATTTGGCTGAGGGGACGCGCCATCTCCCAATCCTAATATCTCCCTGTGAAAAGGGAATCTAATTCATTAACTTTGCCAAACGCTTTAAAAGTTTCTTTTCAACCGGGACCACTTTGACCTTCTTTATCTCGACCACCCGAGAGATCAGAAATACAAATCACAGTAAGTGATATCCATTCGTTTGAGGCTCATACGCCAGCTCTAAAGGTAAATTAGCTTTGGACTGAAATACCCATATTTTTAAATGAACTGCTAGGCACATTTAGAATATGCTAACACCGGCGTAATGTCCTTTGTCAATGTTTTGGTTTTAAGCACGTGAGACAAAGTGGTTTCTAAAATGGTGTTCCTAGCAAAGTGTGTTTTTAAATGTCCTCAGAGAATTCACCTGTCTCTCGTCTCTAATTTATGTGTTTAAGCCCAATATTAAAAGCAAAGCTAACAATGCAAATGAACAATTTTTTAGCATAAAAATAGTTGTTGTTGTTCAAGTTCTATTTCAAAATTATGGGAGAAATAATTCTTCTTAGGCCTATGCTTGCCTGGGCAAAAATGAATTAAATTTAAATATGCTTTTTTACTCAATAATCTCTTAAAAGATTATTCAGTAAAAAAGCATGTATGAATACTTAGAACATGTGTATAAAATGCATTCTAAATAATCCAGTTGGGTAATATCAGATGCATTTTCCAAGAAATTTTAATCGCTACCCAGAACTATTTCAAATGATGATTTTATTTGCGATATTAAATGAAAAGGTTTACAGTTCATTTGTTACAAAATCGTCGTCGCGTTAGAAGCCAAGCTATGCAGGGTATTGACAGGAACAGAATGGGATTCTTGTGGGTCATATTTAGAATATATTGGAATTTTGCGGAGACAGTAAACAAATAATGTAAAGATTTTTTTAAAGATTAAGACAAATGAAGATGATATTTCAAGGTTACTTATGCTTTGGGGCGTTGCTATTGAATTTCCTAGATGTGACGTTCACATGTTTTTGGTTTTCACAAAGCGATGTGATAATCGCCACAGGGGAGGGCAATGTAAAGTGATATTTCTTTGAAATTTTAAAAGACGATGCTCATATAAATGACAGGTTACTTTCCTTAGCCAACTGTGACTTCATTAATGCGAGGGAACTAAATAAATCTCAACTCTTTAAGGTTTTAAAATAAAAAAAGTTAGCATTATCTAGAAAATCTATTTTGGAGAACAACATTGGTGAGAAAAACTATAAAAATCCATCCATTATTTTAGAACTGAATCTATAAGAGATATCATAGTAAATGTTTTTAAAACTTATATAATTTTCTATTAGCTATGCCTGCGCCGTTGGTCTCATCTAGCATTTAGATTTTTATATGCTCTAATATATACTGTACATTATATATCTGTGTAAGTGCAATGTTCCTTGTTTTACAATTTCAGTAAACATTTCAAAGTACAGTGATCCTTAAAATGTCCCTCTCAGACAAAATGATTTAAAAGATGTAAAAAAAAAAGTATATATTAGAGCCTATAAAATCTAAATGCTATATGAGACCAAAGGGACAGGCATAGCTAGTAAAAAATTATATAAGTTTTAAGAACATTTACTTTATCATGATAACTCCTATAGATTTGGTTCTAACCTAATGGATGGAGTTTGAGAGTTTTTACATTTACATCACTGTAAGCTTTTATAGTTCTTACATTTACACCACTGTAAGCTTTGCATTGGCTACAGAATGTATTCATTGCACACCGTTATTTCCTGTGGTTTGTTGAAATAGAAGACACCCCTGCAAGAGCTTTTGTTCCTTTGGGAGAAAAGACTTTCCCCCTTTTGGAGAATAACTAGCATCCTGAAATCGCTCTCTCTTCCCTTCCGTGACTGCCACCCTGAGTAAGCGTGTGTGTGGCAGCACCTACACTCTGTACGTGACCACGTCTGGATGATGTTTTCAGTTTGCACGAGGCTTCCTCTTTGCATGGGGATCCGTTTCCCTACTTCCCAGACCTGTCCCAGGGACACAGTGGTGAGAACAGACACTGGGTACCCAGACATTTCCCTGGCCACTTCGTAAGGGTCTGGAGTTATGGGGGTGCCTTCTCATGTCCCTCTAGCGTGTCTCTCCCGTGCCCCTTCCTTACCTAACGCCCCCTTCTCCCTGTGAGCTGCTGATTCTATCGCTGGCCCTCCTTCCCCAAATCAAACGCCGAGCCCCTTGAAGGACTGATCTCCTTAAAGTTACTATGTCCCCCCCAGGGCACTGGGTTAGGTACAGTAGCTGCAATTTAAAAGTGGGGTGTCCTGAAGCAGTCTGCTCTGGGAACCGGGGTATTCTTGCATTTCCTTTTCCCGCTCCCCATCCTGCATGCCACGTAAGGCGGCGTGGACGATGTGTGATGACTTCAGGTCCACATAACGGTTTCCCGAGCGGGGGTTTTAAGGGAAAAGAACACGCAGGGGGGAGGAGCCCCCCCAAAATGGTTGGCGTTTTTTTCCCCCCTCTCATCTGCATAGCGAGATTTAATTTCCATCCCTTAAATATGACGAATTGCCCAGATTTCCCCCAGCTTATGCCTCTAACAGCTCCCAATAAACTCCATTAATCAGGCGCGCGCTCGCGGCCCAGTGTGCAGCCTGGAAGCAGCTAATTTGCTTGATGAGACCCCGACTTTGGTGAATAAACAGGTGGATAATCTGAGGGCTTTATGGCCTTAATTACAGCCTAATCAGTTCGGCGGATGGCGGCGGGCAGGAGAGGAAGGGAAAGAAGGGGTGGTGGTGGTGGGAGATGGGGGGGGGCAGGCAGGTCAAAGCCACAGTCTCCTGAAACAGGGAGTCTGTGCACCCCAAAAACACCTTGGTTACTTCTTCGGTTTAGCTCCTCCTGTCGGTTTTGTCTTAGTGTCTGGCTCCTCTCCTGCCTTCCTATCCCTCTCGCTTCTTCTTTCAGGCCAGCCTGGGCTGGCAGGTGCCCCCCTGGAGCCGCCAGCTCCGCGGCTCTGGCCCTGCGCCTGTCTCTGCGGATCGGGGTCGCTTTGCGCCCCGCTTCTCCCTCCCCGGCTTCTCTCTTTCCCTCCCTCTGCTCCCCCCAAGCCTGCTGCCCCCCCCTCCCCGCCGCTCAGCCTCGCCGGCACCTGACAGCTCCCGTCAAGGGCATCCCAAGTTTGAAGGACGGCAGCCGGCAGCCCGGCATATGGTCCGGCCCCAGATGTGCCTCCCCCTTCCCTCCGCTCAGCGCCCCAAGTTCACTCCCTTCGCTTCTGTGTGCCTGCGGCTCCCCTTTCAGCCGATGGGGGATGGATCGGTGGCAGGACCGAGAGGTTTCTTTGAACCCCAAGGTGGAGGGAGTCTCCTGGTCTGTCCACCCGAGTGAGGTGCAAAGAGCCCCCCCCCGGGGGATGCCCAGGGAGGGGAAGCGCTGGACCGTTACTCCGGGGCCAAGCTCTGTCCCAGGAGCCAGCACCCTCTGCTCCTCCCAAGGTGTGGGCTGGGGGCCTCTCGGGGGTCCCCGCACCGCCCCCTCTGCACCCCCCACGCCTGCACCTCCGGCTCAGCTGGGGATGGGGGTGACGGAGGAGCCCCCCACTTCTGGGATGGAAACAGCGGCGCTGTGGAGGGCAGGGGAGGGGTGGGCAAATGCCAGGGGGGATCCCCCAGGCCTCCCGCCAGGGAAAGGGAGCCACAGGACCCAGAGGAGGAGGAGGCGGGGGCGACCCGCTGCCAGGTCGGGAGAAAGCGCCCCCAAAGCTCCCGGCTCTTGGCCGGCAGAGCAAGCGCACGGCACGCAGTTCCACGCGCACTGTCCCCCCATTTCGGGGGGCCAGACCTCCACCCGGGGTGGCCGAGGGCCCGCTGCGGGGACAAGGGCTTGGGGTCTGGAGGGGCGCTGGCTGCACCCGATTTTATTCCTAAACCTCCGCCCCGTCCCTCCTCAGCAGGTGACCAGGCACCCCAAGAAAGCCACACACCGCCCCCATTTCCTCCATCAGCCACTCTGTCTATTTATATGCATGCAACTTGGCTGGCGACGGGTCAACAAAGGCTCGGAGACCGCTTGGAACAAAGGGGGGCGGTCGCCCTGTGCACACAGCGGGGGGGGGGGGGGGACCGGCTGGCCCAGTCCCGGGCTCGTCCTCCCCCCACCGCGGCCTCCGGAGGGTGGGGGTCACCGTCCTGACCGGGAAAGAGAGAGGGACGGCGACAAACAGTCCACGCCAGCAAGGCGTGTGACAGTGTGCCGTGTGTGCCACAGAGAACGGGTTCAGAGAAAGTTTGCAGACCCAGATCTGTGTGTGTGTTTTCCTTTTGTTAATGTTCTCCCCTCCTCCCTTTTGTGGGGAGGGGAGTGAGTTTTCAATCAGTGTTTTTTTCTTTTCTTTCTGTTTATAAAACAATCTTGACAGGTAAAATCTTCTTCTTTTAACAAAAGCATTCATGGAAGTCAGTTAAGAACTCCCCAGCTCAAATTATGTGAACAGTGTATATCATCTAAGTATCAATATTTTTTTTCCTTCTAAAATAGAAAAAGCAGGGTTCTGCTACCAAGGCTCACCCCAAAATCCCGAATGCGGTCAAAGAGGCATCTGAAAAGGCATTTTCGCCCATGGCATGCCTTCGGTGAGTGGCCGAAATGGCAGGCAACGGATTGAACTGTATATACTGTAATTCCCGCTTCTTAAAAGCAGATGATGCCACTCGGACCACTTAAAAATCACTTGATCGTGCTATTAAATCAGAGGTTTCCCTAAAACTGGAGGAAGAACTTAAAGCTGGAAAAAAAACACCATATCCCTTGCAGCCCTACACTGAGTTGGATGAGACCTCCGTGTGGGACGATGGGTGAGCTCTGACCTTCCTTCCTTTTCCTACGTGTGCTCACAGAGGAACAGACCTCTGCCCCCTGCCCGGGTGAGCGAGGCACCCCCCACCCATCGGAGGGTTATATCTCCCTCCCCAGCTCTATGTTTGGGAATATAATCCGTTATACCGCATTTTGCGCTGCACGGATGCTCTCTCGCGCACCTGAGCGGGCCGGGGCCTCATTTCTCCTCTGTGGTGCGTCTCCCTAATCAACATGCATTATTATTTCTCTTCCCGAATACAACGGGGATCCCCCGCTCCCCTGCCCCCACGTGCGGGGAAATTCTCCAGCCGGCCCCGAGAAATACAAATGCGCCAGGCGCGGCGGGGCCGTGTCCCGCACTCAATCACCGCTCGTGACAGGTGCAGCCGCCGTGCGTTATCCCGCCGTGATGGATAGAGGGGGGCTGGATGGAGGGGGGCCGGGCTGCCGGGGGAGCTGGGGCTCAGGTGGGGGTCCTGTCATATGGGCTCCCAGCCCCCCTACCTGTGGGGAGAAGGGGAGATGCTTTGCAGGCACCGGCTGTGGCGTGAGTTTTAAATTTTAGTCCCTCGTACGGACTAGGAAGGTCATCTTTCTCACAAGTTCAGTGTAGCCCTGAGCTTGATGTCGGCATAAACTTTATGCTAAGGGAAACAAACAAACAAACAAAACAGCTCCTCGTAACCCCAAAGGCTCCAGTTCAAGCCGATAACCTCATGTCCCATAATTACATTAGGTGTGAAAGGTATTTTCTTTAAATCTTCATTTTGGTGGTTTTTGTTTTGTTTTGTTTTTTTGCAAATATTTTTCCCTATTGTTTTTTAGGGAGAGTGGAAGAGGAAAAGACCAAGAGAAACATCAGTATGCAATCAAGGTACGCAATCCTTGACCTGAATTGAACCCGGGACCCCTTTGGTCCACAGGCCAAGGCTCTGTCCGCTGGGCCACACCGGCTAGGGCTTAAATCGTGGTTTTTTAAACAGAAAAAGAACTTAGACATATTTGGTTCAATGTCTACCGTGTTTCCCCGAAAATAAGACATCCTCTGAAAATAAGACCTGCTTCATGGAAACATAAGACATCCCCTGAAAATAAGACCTAGCGCGTCTTTGGGAGCCAAAAATTAATACAAGACACTGTCTTATTTTCGGGGAAACAGGGAATATACATAACGCCTGTATAAGTCTGCTGAAGCTTAAGTAAACAACTACCTATAGTTGAAGTCTATACATAAGGTAAAGCCTGTACTTGCATCACGGTGAGTCACTCTACTAGACAATGAATGATTCATCGTTTCATTACATGCCACTCAGTAATCCACTAGCGTAGGAAATACCGTGTCAGATGAAGCAGGAATTTTTTTTTCTTAGATTGTGGCCCCGTTTCATTTTAGCCGGGCCCCAGGTGCTGGAGTTTGCCTGCGCTGCGATCAGTCAAGGTCTTAACTAATTACTGTTGGATCAGAGTTGACAACGGTCTCACCAGCATTCTGTAAGACGCGCTCGGTGGTCCTCCCTCTCTTTTAGAAATGGCTCACGGCAAAGCCATTTGCATAAGGAGGTCTCAGATTTTAGGACGCGGGGCTTCTTTCACTGGGATTATTAAGCGGCGTCCAGCGATGCCACAGATGTTCACACGCCCACCGCCACGCTTCACGTTTCTGCTTGTGGCACAGCCCGAGCCACGGAATGGAGCCACAGAGCTGGCGTGGACAATACAGCAACCTCTCAAAGGTTCCTTTTTCTGGAACATTCCTTTACAGCAGTACATCTGAATTTTCTAATTATGGCAACCAGTATCAAATGCGTCCAGAAAATATGCCAATTAGATTATATTCCCAAACATAAATTTCTGCTTTTGGGTATTTTGTCTTACGCTGGCAAGTGATGTGTAGATGGATTAAACATTTACGCTGACAAACATCTTTCTAAAGCATTTTTTTCTATTTCCACCTATTATAGCAATAATCTGGGGTGACCCAGGAGTTTAGACATCCGATGGGCCAACTGATCCACAATTTGGGGTAAATATTAATATGAGAACCTTTTTGAAGATGTATTGATAAGATTTCATTCATGTTGCCATTTTCTCTGTTTAAAAAAATTGGAATTAAAAAGGAGCATGAAATTGTACATGTTTTCTGGTAAGCTTTTAATGACTAGAGAATTAATGATATTTGAAAGATCATATGCTGTATAAATGTGTCCTTTGCTGTATTTGTGGATAGAAATGTGAGTGTAGCATACACAGTGCCAACCACTATCTTTTAAGAAAAAGAGTGCATTCCTTTCATTAAATCAATACTCCCCACCCCCCCAGAACTTTCAATATTTAGATGACCTTTATAAATTATAGCTATCAGAACAGTCCATTTTAAGAACAGTCCATTTTAAGATCTAAAAGAAGCAACTTCACATGCAGACCAGCTTATTGTAATTAGCGGTAGGCTGTACTAGATTGATGGTTAATTCTGCCCATTTCTTTCATGCTAGCCATCATGCAAGACCAGTAGTTATGAAGTGTTCGCGATACAGAATATGCCTTGAGCATGTCATTATTTTAAGATGAAAAAGTCCTCTTCCTTGTATTATAACATCCCTGTAATAAGGTTCTCACTCAGTAAGAAATTGCTTTTATGTACACATAGAGAAATGCCTGCTGCTGTCTAGAATAGCAGTGAGTTTCTGCTCTGCTTCGAATTACACTTATGGCATAACATAAAGTGGAGGCGGACAGAAAGACAATTGGGCTACACAGCACAGACACCTTACGAGAGGGTGACAGAAACCTTGGCATTGGGTCTGAGTCTGTCTGTCCTTTTTGCATTTGCAAAGGGGATAGACAGAGACCCAAAAGTCGATGGAGAAGCCAAAAAGAGGGCACGCAGGGGGTAAGTGAGCCTATTTTTGCCTTTCTAACCAAGTGACAGGCCCACCGCTGCTACGGTGGCCGGCCACGGGGGTGTCCGCAAAGAGAAGCTGTCACTTCTCTTTGAAGAGGGAAATGTTCTAATCATCTTCATAGCTGCTGGGTGTGAAAGGACCTCAGAGGCGGGAAAGTGATAGAGAGTTCTGTTCAGTGGATAAAAGCATCTAAACATTTCCATTCCCCCCAAAAACCACACACACACACACACACACACACACACACACACACGCACGCACGCACATTCTGTAAGGGATGCTGTCATACCACATTGGCGGGAGTAACAAAGGAAAAAGACCGTATATATAAAAACAGAACAGGAAAAGCTGAGCCCTCCAAATGCATGTGGCCTGCTGGAAAACATGCCATCATTTGCTTGTTGGCTCCAGTTTCTGTTTTGGGGGACGGCAGGACCTCACTGTCAGCTCTGGGTTGAGAGCGAGGCTAATGCCTTAGAGATACAGGCAGAGGAGAGAAGGAATCCAGCTAAGGAGACCAATACGGGAAGCTATTTTTTCTTTGTTGAATGTCTTTTAGCTTGTGTGTGTGTGTGTGTGTGTGTGTGTGTGTGTGTGTGTGTGTGTGGCTTATAGCTAGCTGTTTTGATTTTTTTTCCCCCATAAGGTATTATGCTCAGAGCTTGTTTGTGCAATTTTTTTTGAAGACTGGCATAGTGATGTATTAGTAATAGTATACCCAGGACTCTTTCTCAAGTGAAAGCAATATAATGATATGGGGTCTGAAAAAGACAGCCCCCGATTGCCCGTCTGAGAGACTAGTAACATGGAACCCAATCAGGATGCAGAGGATCTACCCTTTCGGTTCAGGGCATCATCCCAGAACATTAGACTTCTTAAGAGTGACTTAGGAAGTTTTCAGTTTCGTGGAAGAGAGGATGGGTTGCTTATTCAAAAAACAGGAAAGCAAAACGAAGCGTGTGTGTGTCCTAAATGAAAATTGAAGCCCAAGAAAACGAGGCCCAGCTCTTAGCTGCAAGTAACAGAATCCTCGAGAGAAACTGCTGAAACCTAGAGTAGACGCAGGTTAAAACTGAGTGGTCTTCTGACGGGTCCGAGTAGCTCAGTGACTCATCAGATGTCTTTTTCCTTCTCTCTACTTATTTCCAACAGTCTCATTGCTTTCTCCTAGTCCCGCTGAAGCTCCGAGACCTACGTGCTTGCTCATGCACAGGAAGGAAAAAAAATATTGGCCCCAGCAATTTAGCAAAATATTAATAAATTTTGTTATGTCCATTCCTCATCCAAATTTGCCATCTGTGTGTTCATGAGTGAGTTCAGGTTTCAGTGGCAATGTTAGCGCGGAGGATGCAGTTAGCATCCTTGGAACCACAGACCTTACGAAGGAACCGGCTTCCGAAATAAGGGGTGGATAAAGGCTGATGCAATCAAGGAGGACTTCCTGTGAGAGGTGGCACCAGAAGTAGATTAGGAGTATAGTTTAATAGAGGAAACGAATAGTGGGAATAATAAAATAGCCCTGACGAAACTAAGGCATTCATGTTGGAGAGTGCAGTCAGGGGATGGGGTCGCCTTGAACAGGAGGCACCAGCTTACCATGCACGGGACAAGCGATAGGGAATTATTCAAGACTGGCTGAGTATATAAGTAACCTCTTATTCTACTCTGTCCTTTCTCAAGCCAGATTACACGGGTCCCTATTTTGGGGGAGAGCAAACCGTTATGTGCGAGGTGCCGGCCACACCAGGATGAAAACACAGAACCGAGCCGAGCGTTGCCAGTCCAGTGGCCTCCGTCCAGCTACCACCACGCCCAACACCTGTGCCCATTCTACCGTGCCAAGGCACCGATTAAAAAGAGGAAGAGGTCAGAAAATAGGATTTCGTGCTTTCCTAGAAAATAATCACATTCCCTGAATCTTTAGGTCTTGTGATGTCAACAGGCCTTGCTTGCTCTTCTGGACACTGTTTGTTTTTTTAGGGGGGTGGGAGAAACCAAAACTTTCAGCCATGCCCTACACAGGAAGGTGCCAGGCTCCCGTCTCCCAGGGGTGGGCAGCCGGGCCGCCCGGCTCGGGGGGAAGGTGACAGGCGGGGCCGGGCAGTGACAGCAGGTGAGTGATTGCACCTTCAGCTTCCCGCCGCTATCCATCACGCCGCCCCGGCCGCTGAGGAATCGCAGCCTCGGCAAGGTGCTGAGCCCGGCAACAAACCATTAAACAAGGTTACCACCGGCAGATCCGTGCCCGTGATCAATCTGGTCAGTAACCGTTCCACCTCACTGTACACCCCCCCCCCAAAAAAAAAAGAAACCCCACAAAAAAAACCCCCAACATAAACACGCATTAGGGAAGCAGTTAGAGAACAATGCAAGGTCTGGCCTGTCTTCATTTCTCCCGTGGTGTTCCGCAAGCCTCTTTCAAAAACCCTTGTAAATCATGAAAAATAACCTTTTCCGCGGGATGCATCCTCCGGCAAGTGCGCTGCCCTAATTCCATATTTTATTACCTGATACTGACTGATTTTTCCTTTCCCCCCTCCAATTGATTACGGAATAGCATTGGGACAATTTCTTTTTTTATGTCCCCCTCAGGTCTGCATAACTCACTGGTTTCTTCCCACGTAAGAGGTCCCAGATGAGGAGGGAAGTGTAGCGGATAGCGCTGTGACAGCTCAACTTTGGTTCTGGCGTTTCGCATTTAGCTCTTCACGCGCTCGGTGGCATTGGAGTCTTGCCTGACAGGTAACATCTTGATTTCTTTACTGTGCAGTTGAGACTGGCCAATAGTATAATCATTGCTGTTCGCTTTTCTAAATTTCAATGTCATAAGAAAAGTATTTGGCACTCACTGAATATTTTAGGAATTTATGGATGTAAGTATATAGCCATTAAATTAAAATGTTTATATGATTAAAATAGGCACACTGGTTTTTGGCCTTTTATATACTATATATATACATATATATATATATATATACACACACACGTATATATATATATATATATATATATACATATATATGTATATATGTGTGCATATATACATATACACACACACACACATATATATATATATATATATATATATATATATATATATATATATATATATTTTTTTTTACTTTGGAGAGGAAGAGATAGGAACATTAATGAGAGAGAATCACTGATCAGTTGCCTCCTGCATGCCCCACTCTAGGCATCAAGCAACCCAGGCATGTGCCCTGACTGGGAATCGAACTGTGACCTCCTGGCTCACAGGTTGACCCTCAACCACTGAGCAACACTGGCTGGGCAGTTCTTGACCTTCTTTTTTTTTATAAATATATTTTATTGATTTTTTGCAGAGAGGAAGAGAGAGTTAGAAACATCCATGAGAGAGAATCATTGATCAGCTGCCTCTTGCACACCCCCCACTGGGGATGTGCCCACAACCCAGGTACATGCCCTTTGACCGGAATCGAACCCGGGACCTTTCAGTCCACAGGCCGACACTCTATCCACTGAGCCAAACCAGTTCCGGCGGTTCTTGGCCTTCTTAAAAACAATGACAGTTTACCTAACAGAACTGATTAACTGATTGTGGAGAAAATCACAAATCTAAACTCAAAATCCATTCCAATTTCTAACACTTCCAGCATTACAAAAATGAAGTTTGTTCTTTTCCCTACCTTTAGGTAAGCCCCTTACCACTGGCTCAGGGAGAGGGAACAGATTTCTTTTTAAAATCCTTCCAAAAGAGACTTTTTCTTAACAGCCCCTGTTAAGGAACTGCATGAAATAATAATCCGGATAGAAATTCAGTTGCCTAAACTAGTCTAAAGAAGAAATTCAAATGATTCCCTTCCATCCATCCATCTTCCTAGTGGAGATGAATTCCAAGCAAGTGTTTTTCTGTGTAAAACGCCATTTAAGTTAAATGACTAGGTTTATCTTAATGGAAGTTAATTCCCTTAGATGCTCATGGTGCGAAACATACCATTGGCTTGATAAGCCCGAGACTCCTTGCCAAGTAAAACTGGAAATGTTTAGAGAAAGTAGAACTCCTTGTTTAGATTTCAGAGACATGTTATTGTTTCTCCTTAATAATGGGTGATAATAGTACCAATATGAATGTAACGCACTCAATATTATTGTTTAAAAGTGTTTATTCTCTATAGTCTAGTCTGTCTGTGACTATTTGTGCAATAATCCTTGCCCGTGAAGCAGTTTTTTAGAAGAACAGCTCACCTGTGCCGATGACCATTAAGAAGCTGACTACCGACCTAACTGGTTTGGCTCAGTGGATAGAGCGTCGGCCTGCGGACTCGAGGGTCCCAGGTTCGATTCCGATCAAGGGCTTGTACCTTGATTGCACCCAGTAAGGGGTGTGCTGATAGATGTTTCTCTCCTCTATGTTTCTAACCCTCCCTTCCTCTCTGTAAAATAAATACAACATTTTTTTTTAAAAAGCTGATTGCCTGTGTGTGTAGATTAAAAGTGTGCATTATTCTTTCAGAAAATGTGTTAGTCTGTTCTAATGTGCGTCCCAAATTCCTCTTCAGGAATATCATTTTATGCATCAAGGCTGATGACATGATAAAAGCGTTACCCAATGGAAGCTCTTAATTCACACATGAGAAAAAAAGTTAAGAGATTTCCAGAAGATCCTGGTTCTATCCTCCATTTAACCAGTATTTATCAAATGCCCAGTGTGCCTGAGCCACCGTGTCTTCCTTTTTCCTTATCATAAGTCAGTGGCTACAGATTACATCGCTGTATTCCAAAGATACTACGTCTGAGTCATGTAGCAGAGACTTAATTTGGTTAAAACCCGGATGACGTATAGGCAAGATGCAATATTCATGGCAGCTTGGTAATGGGCTTCGGTGGCTCCTATGGCAAAATAATGCAGAAAAATGGAAGGAAGCGATTGCTTCCATAATACACTATAATTTCACTTAGGCTCTGCGTAGATAGTCATCAATAACTCCGTAAAAACAATTTCACATCTAAGCATCTCACGGCACAAACGCCTCGCCTCTCGGAAGGAAGGTGATGGAAAAACAAAGCATCCCTCCCATCATCCGTTACCTTTCTTCTGCCATGGATTGCACTAATGACTGAGATGCAAATTTAGAAGGGCATAAATGAAAAGCCATACAGATAAATGAAAGTAGATTCGTTGTGGCTGGCTTTAAAGGATGTTTTTATGGCATTTTTAAATATTATTCATAAGATTATTTTCAAGCGTTAGAAAATATCCAAATGGTGTTAAAGAATAGCATGCCATCTTAAATTCATAAACATTTTCTTTTATCACCCTGGATTAGATATATGTTCCTATTGAAGGATCTTATGAAATCTCATTTCTGTGTGTATTTGTGCATCTTTTTATGTTTCTCTGTGCCCATTGCAAAACCCCACATGTGCTTCTCACAAATTAGATAATTTTCAAAAGCCCTCCAACTCCATCTTACATAAATTTTATTCCCAGTGGAAATATTACAGATACGTTAGAGAGTCTATCGTGACATCTACCTCTCATTCTTCACTCACACATCTTTCCTAGGAATGGCTCTTGCCGCAGATCAAATGCGTTCCTCGGGATGCACTGTGGACCCTGAGAGTCAATCAGTGACCATTTTAGCCTGCTCCCGCATTTGTTTTCCTAGAGGTCAGACGCTGTGTATGGTCAATGCAACATCTATCTATATAAAAGCCTAATATGCAAGGTCTCCCCTTGGGAGTTGGACCAGGAGTTCAACCACTTGCTCTGACATGTGCTGACCACCAGGGGGTGGCAAAGAACAAAGGAAGGCACTGGTTGGCAGCTGCTAGGGACCCTACCCATGCACGAATTTCGTGCACTAGGCCTCTAGTGTCAAATAAGCCTTGAGCTTAACAGAAATTGGCCCCCTCCCCATCTCTGGTACATTAGACATTGCATATTAGCACGAGTCTGGGCCAACTTATGTATTTTAGGCCACCCCCTTCTGACTCTTGAGTTCTAATTTCTTCTTGGTAATAACATGTCACATGTGTCCTTAGGTACAACAAAACAAGCCCCCTCCCGACAGAAAGAGAAACGGGGTTAGCTAAGCAAGGATGAAGTTCTGGGTGGGGTTTAGGAGTTCGTGGGAAGACAAGATTATTATTTTTGTTTGATTTTTTAAATTCTCTTCAAGACTGACAGTAAGCACACGGCAGCATTGCATATGATGGGCTCAGCGCTGTAGAGACCGACATTTTCTAAGTGTTTTGGTTGATGCTAATGAAGAGGTCAATCAAGTTATCTCTAAAGACTTTGTCTTGAGTGTCCCGTTGGGACCCTTTAACTTCCGGTCACCAGAACTTGCATACACCCTGGTTTCTACCTGGTTAAATCAATGACAAGTAGTCAGCACACAGAGGCCTAGGCGCCCCACTAACACCAGCTGGAAGATCCCCCATAGATGTGACGCTGGGTTTAGAGTCCTTCAGTTCTTCAGTTGGTAACTACCTGACCCGTGTTGGGATTATAGGGTCATAACAGGGTACCTCTCCCTCCCCAGTATCGGGCGGCTCTGTGGTGGTTTTGTTCTCATTTCTGCCTGGAGTTATGCGCACGACGGCAAAGCAAGACTAATTGAGAGTTCCGTGTGTCCCATCAGCCATGATGCATGAAGGAGGCTAAGCGTGAGCAGCGGGGGCCTGCAGGTCCAGGCCCGTGCCATCCATCTCACTGGAGCAGACAAGCTGCGGGATCACTTCCACTAAAACCCTAAATAAATACACTTGGTTTTGCCACCTTATGTTCTGCTTGCTCGCTTCATTCAACAAACACGACGGGGGCCTTCTGCGGGCTTTGGGGTGACTGGGGATCTAACCACGCAGCCCCAGAAGCTCAGAGTCTAGAGCAACTACCAGAAGAGGAATGAGACCACCCCAGGATTACATGGTAAGAGCAATGACATGGGTACACACATGGTTTCTTGAGGGTAGGAGTCACCCCCATATCAGCAAGGGCTTTGGGAGGAGTTAGTTAATACTTTAAAGTAGTAGATTACCTCCTTCCCCTCAACACACACACACACACACACACACACACACACACACACACACACGAAGCAGGCAAAAGGAATAGCATGTGGAGAGAGGGATAAAGCCAGCTTCCAGCCCCAGCAAGTGTAATAATGCTGGTGATCCCAGATATAACGGCTTGCAGAGACACACAGCCTATCAATGGTCAAGATCCCTCCCCTTCCTCAAGAGATGGGCTGGGAAGTCTACATAAAAGGCTGAAAAGGAGCAAAGTAACTCATCTGAGACTTAGAAAAGGATTTCCCCTCCTAAGGAAAGGAGACTTTAACTTAAGGCACCAACACACATTTTAAAAAATATATTTCTCATAACGTCACGATTATAGAAGCAACTAATTCTCGCCGTCAGCTTTTAAAAACCCTTGCTCTTCCTTTATTGGACTGGCTCAGACTTCCAGGACAATCCTATATAATAAAAGGCTAATGTGCAAATCGTCCGAGCAGAGGAATGACCGGTCGCTGTGATGTGCGCTGACCACCAGGGGGACAGATGCTCAACGCAGGAGCTGCCCCCTGGTGGTCAGTGTGACTACAAGGCCAGGCTCACAGCTGGCAAGTGCAGCAGCTGTGGCGGGAGCCTCACCCACCTCCACGACAGTGCTAAGGATGTCCGGCTGGATGGACATACCCCAAGGGCTCCCGGGTGCGAGAAGGTGCAGGCCAGGCTAAGGAAAGCCCCCTCTCCCCAGAGTGCACAAAATTCGTTCACTGGGCCTCTCGTGTGAAATGGGAGGCATTGCCATCCTTGCTTTCTTCCTAGCAGGGGAAAGAGCATTCTGTCTCTCACCATGAGATAGACTGTTACCTAGAGATTTTTCAAAGATGCCCTTTATCAATTTGAAAAAGTTTCTTTTCAGAACTGATTATGAGCATAAAGGGTTGTTGCAATTTTATTTATTTATTTATTCATTTATTTATTTTTAAAAATATATTTTCTTGATTTTTTTACAGAGAAGAAGGGAGAGGGATAGATAGTTAGAAACATCGATCGGCTGCCTCTTGCGCACTCCCCACTGGGAATGTGCCCGAAACCAAGGTAACATGCCCTTGTCTGGAATCGAACCGGGGACCTTTGAGTCCACAGGCCGACACTCTATCCACTGAGCCAAACCGGTTTGGGCGGGGTTGTTGCAATTTAAATTGTATCAAATCTCTGGATTTCTTGAGATAATCATATAGGTTTCTTATTTATCTGTTAACATGGTGAAATACATGGATAGATTTAAAAATGTTAAATCTTGCCCAGCTGGAGTGGCTCAGTGGTTGAACACTGACCTGTGATCAAGGAGGTCACGGTTCAATTCATGGTCAGGGCACATGCCCGGGGTGCAGGCTAGAATCCCAATAGGGGGCATGCAGGAGGCAGCCGATCAATGATTCTCTCTCATCATGGATGTTTCTCTCTCTCCCTCTCCCTTCCTCTCTGGAATCGATACAAATACATTTTAAAATAATAAAAAAATGTTAAACCTTTTATTTCTGATGTAAAGTCCACTTAGGGTATATGGTTGTATCAGTTAGGGTTTGATCTGCTCTAAATCCTATAGAATATGGGATTTATTATAGGAAGTTAACTGTATGGAACCATGGGGACAGTCCAATATTTAATGCGCATCTCCTACGTCTCTCTTTGGTGCTGGGACTGGCCCAAGCGCCTGGGGAACCCGAAGGAGGAGAAACAACAGGAGCTGGAAGAGGCGTGGGCTTGGCGGCCACCCCAGGAGTGGCATGCGTTGGCCAAGGCCTCCTAGAGCCTGGAGGAGGAATTCTGGGGGGGAGCTGGAGGAGCCCACACTCAGCTGCCACCTCCAGGGCTGCTCACTCTGATCTTGGACTCAGAAAATCGAGCAGATCCAGCAGGAGCTGAAGAAGAAAGGGCCCAGAAGGCGAGCTAGCGGGTCCAGCCCCAGCGTGCAGCGAGCCCCATCAGCCTGCCACGCGTGAAGGCAATCCAGCGCAGTCCAGCCTCCCTCCTCCAAGCCTCCTGCAAAGTGTCTCTGAGCCAAGGCTAACTTCCATCAGAGAGGAGGAGAGTTCTGAAAACTCGGTGCTATCATCACAGGAGCTCTGTGCATTTTTAAAAATATATATATTTTATTGATATTTTACAGAGAGGAAGGGAGAGAGCTAGAGAGCTAGAAACAAACGTCGATGAGAGAGAAACATCAGCCAGCTGCCTCTTGCACACCCCCCTACCGGGGATGTGCCCGCAACCAAGGTACATGCCCTTGACCAGAATCGAACCTGGGACCCTTGAGTCTGCAGGCTGATGCTCTATCCACTGAGCCAAACCTGTTTTGGCTAGAACATCTTTTAATCAAATGATTCTAGCTTATATCTGTGCTCTTGACTAGGTCCTTGCAGTCTCTTCTCTCAGCTAAGTCTAGACTTTGTAATATATACTATTTGTTTCATGGATTGGTTTCTCAAAGTACCAAACACTTGAACTTTGAAGAGAAGAAACCAAGTAAGGTTAAAAACAACAAAACAAGTGAGGGACTATGAAAACAATATTTATAATAGCAATGCGAGGTAGCATGTGTTGAACCAGGCACTGTTATAGACCGTATCTCACTGAATCCTCACACGATGCTCTGGCATAAAATATGTTAATGTCTACTTGAAGGCTTGCATTCAGTCGCCCTTACACACCATGAGCTTGGTAGGTCTCAAGTCCCAACTGTTGATGCCATTAATCAAGGGTCTGAAGTCCCACCTAGGTCAGCCACTGTGACTTTGCAGACTATATAGCTTGTGATGATTAACAGCTTAAGCTAAGTCCCAGTTCCATCACACACATGGCCCTGGTCAGGTCTCCATCCTCTCGGTATCCCACTTTCTCAAGCCAAGTGTTGAGTGACAGTAGGCATGTTCCCCATGTTATATGTGCATGCCATCAAATGCATTTTCTCAGCTAGAAGGATCAATGTCAGCAACAGCAATAGCAACTCTAGGAGATGTAGAATTATGGACAATTCTGCACAATGTCCTGAGAACCTTCCAGAAAAGCAGTCTAGCTTGCCTCAGGAATTCCCCTCTCGGGCAGCTGGCCTCCTGGCCTCAATACCTTCCCCACTGAAAATAAAACTTGCCCTAGCTGGTTTGGCTCAGTGGATAGAGCATCAGCCTGCAGAATGAAAGGTCCCAGGTTCGATTCCCATCAAGGGCATGTACCTTGGTTGTGGCATGTCCCCAGTAGGGGGTGTGCAGGAGGCAGCTGATTGATGTTTGTCTCTCATCGATGTTTCTAACTGTATATCCCTCTCCCTTACTCTCTGTAAAAAAAAAAAAATCAATAAAGAATATTAAAAAAAAATAAAACTTAGTAAACTCAGCCTTACTCTGTGCTGATTATTTATCACAAAATAGCTTCCAATTCAGCCCCGGTTGGCATTGGTGGGGGGATCTGTGCTCTGAAACAAGGACACTGTGCCAGGTATGAGGACCTGCACTGTGGCTCCAGGAAGAGAAAGCCATTGTCACCGTGCCATTGTCTACCTTTCGGCTCGCTCAAAGTCCCTGCTTTGAGAGTACTGCATCGGGGGGGATATAGTGCTTCTGCCTACTCTAGCTTTAAAGGTGAATTTTGCAATTTTTGAAAAGGTCCTTAGAATCACATTGCAGAATTAAAGGGTGTATTATAATTATCAATATCAATAGTCATAAAAGTTTATTAAAGGTCATTAAAATGAAAGGGGATGGCTCTCGGTGCCATCAATCTGAATTGACTCCCTCCTCTTGTGTTAATTAGAAAACTCAGATAATGGTTCTATGGGGGAGTACCGGGAAAATTTAATTACGAAAGTTTAATGGGCCACTCTCTACTTCCTGCCAGATTAAAAACTGATGATTTACACAATTTTAGATACTACCACCGGCTTTTCTAACAAAACATGTTGCCGACTAAGGTGAAAGTTTGCTGAGAGCTCTCCGCTTATTTCAAAACAATGCCAGTAGCAGCCACGTCACGTGTTTCTTTTAAAAACAAGCCTCTTCTACATTTTAATTATTTGCGCTACACTATGACTGCATTAGGTTCATAACATGTTGTGCAATTTTACCATGAGGCGCTCTGCCAATAAGAATTTTTGTTAATACTATAGGAACAGCATTTTGTACAGTACACTCAGTTTTTCTAGAATATTAATTTACTTCTATTAGCCACATTGATTTTCTCTGAGAAATTGGGTACTATTCATATGTCAGACTCAACACTCTAGCAACTATCTTATTTACCATGTGTGTATTAGTGGAATTGATTGTTTGGCTTCTTGAGAAGGGCCTGAGCATGTAAAAGATATCAAGACTAACAATAAAATCCCCAGAAGTCTCCAATTATCTAAAGTAAAAAAGGGGGTGACAGTGGAAGAATATCATGTAAGGAAAAATATACTGAGAATAATTTACATCTAAAAACTTTTTTTGTACTTAAGAAAATTAACCTTTATTTGAAACGCTAACAGCAAGATATCCATAAAAATACACACATGGAGTCAAAATAAGCAAGAGGAAAATTATTTGGGGGAGTGGGGTGGGGATGAAAAAGAATCCCAAGTCAAATTTAAAGAGAATATCTCTGTATTAACTTTTGGTCGAGAATATGTTTGTATAGTTTCAGAAAACAACTCTGAGACCACCTGGAATCCAGTAACAGAGAGGAATAGACAGAAGTGCTCCAGCCATGAAGACAGAAGAGACAATTCAGAGATGGAAGATGCTGAGGACGCCTCACCATACCAACAGACAGCGGCTGCCTATTGCTGAAGGATACCCACGATCAAACAAGAGATGGTCGGACCTGCATTACCACCATTTGTCCACCAACCAGATCTGAAATATCATGGTTGACATGTACACACAAGGAACTATTTGACATTGAAACTGGGACTCAAAAGAACTGCTGGCCCAGAACGGAACTCACTACAGACTGATTCATTTGCCTCTCAGGATAACCATTAAGGCTTATCGCAGTTTAGGTTTTTATAAGGGTATTTCTTGGATCACATGACCTCACACATCTAGACGAAATAATGAACAACATAGACTGGTGAACAAAGATAGACCCAGAAAAAGAGAAGCAGCGATCAGACTCTCAAACCTCAGAGGGAAAGTAGGGGAGGGTGGGGGTAAAGGGAAGAGATCAACCAAAGGACTTGTGTGCATGCACTATGGACAATAAGGGGGTAGGGGAATATGTAGGGATGGGTTTGGGTTGGGAATGGGGGGATAAGGACAATTATGTGATACCATAATTAATAAAAATCAATTAAAAAAAAAAAAAATAAAAAAAAAAAAAAAAAATAAAAACAAGCCTCTTCAATAAATGGTGTTGGGAGAATTGGCCAGATACATGAAAAAAAAAGAAAGAAAGAAAGAAAGAAAGAAAGAAAGAAAGAAAGAAAGAAAGAAAGAGAAGATAAACTACATCACCAACTTACACCAGACACAAGAATCAACTCAAAATGGATAAAAGACTTGATGTGAAACCATAAAAATCATAGAAGAAACCATAGGCAGCAAAATCTCAGACATATAGCGATATGTTTACGGATACATCTCCTAGGGCAAAGGAAATAAAGGAGAAAATAAACAAGTGGGACTCCATCAAAATGAAAAGCTTCTGCACAGCAAAGGAAACCATCAACAAAGTGAAAAGTATGGCAGAAAATATTTGGCCACGATACATCTAGTAAAGGTTAATAGCCGAAATATAGAAGGAATTCATACAACTTAAAAGGAAGACGGACAATCCAATTAAAAGGTGGGCAAAAGTCCTAAATGGACATTTCTCCAGAGGGGACATACAGAAGGCCAGGAGACATGCGAAAAAATGCTGTAAGTCATTGATCATCAGAGAGATGCAAATTAAAACGACAATGAGGTATCAGCTCACACCTCTCAAAATGGCTACCATCAACTAAACAACACATGACAAGTGCTGGTGAGGATGTGGAGAAAAGGGAACCCTACTACACTGCTGGTGGGAATGCAGACTATGAAAAACAGTATGGAGTTTCCTCAAAAAATTAAATATGGAACTCCCATTTGACCCAGTGATTCCAATTCCAGGAACATATCCTAAGAAAGCCGAAACACCAATCAGAAAGAATGTATGCACCTCTATGTTCATAGCAGCACAATTTACAATAGCTAAGACCTGGAAACAGCCCAAGTGCCCTTCCATAAATGAGTGGATTAAAAAACTGTGGTACATTTATTTATACCATGGAATTCTATGCAGCAATAAAAATGGCCTCTTACTCTTTGAGACATCATGGAGGGACCTGGAGAGTATTATGCTGAGCGAAGTAAGCCAGTCAGTCAGAGAAAGACAGTTTTACACGATCTCAGACAAATGTGGAATCTAATGAACAAAACAAACTATTGAACAAAACATATCCAGAGACACTGGAGCATGGAATAGACTGGAGTCTCAGAGGAAATATGGGGGAGGTGGGTGGGTAGGAAGAGATCAACCAAAGACCTTGTATGCATATATGCATACACATGGTCACAGATAATAGGGTTGTGAAAGTGGAGGGTATCAGGGGCCTAGAAGGGATCACTAGGGAAAAGGGGAGATATATATAATACTGTCAACAATATAAAGATTAAAAAAAATAAAAATAAACCAGAAAGCATATATAGGGTGTCCCTCCAAAATGTGTACAAACTCTAACAGCTGATAACTCAATTTTCACTGTTTTTATCTTATTTATAATTGATATGATGAGCATAGCCATAGTATGAGCTATAATTGATTAGACTTCATTGGTTTTGAAAGTTCTGGGTGAGTCCTTTGTAATGTAATGACTTGAAGGTCTCGCTTCTCACAGAGTTTTAAGGAATGTCATAGCTGGAAAGTGGTACCTCACCAAGATGGATCCAAATGGAAGAAGTTCATTCTTGGCTCATCTTACTCAATCATGATGCTCATTTTTCAATCCCAAACTCCCATTATGCAAAGGTATTTACTCTTGGCAGGACTGTCGGGTAACAGACACCCTCACACATTGCTGGTGGGAGTGTAAACTGGTACAACACGGATGAAGTCGAGTTGGCAGCATCTTTCTAAACTGCAAACACACACACTTGGTGATCCAGATTCTCAACCTTCTAAGAATCTACCCGAAGGCCGTACTAGGCTGTGTTTGAAATGGCACACGCAAAAAGTTGTCCAATGCAGTGTTGTTCGCAAAAGCAAAAGATTGGAAACAACATATATATACCTGTCACTTGGGGGTTGGTAAAACAACCTGGTATATCTATTTGTTTTTTAAATTGTGCAATCATACAAAATGTGAAAACTCTTTGAGAACTGACAGGGATATGCAAATGAAACAAAATTAAGGCAGGAAATAGGAGACTGCCAGGATTTCTACTATAAAGAAGCAGCGGACAGGGCAAGTTTTCATACTTGATGCTTTTAAGTGTTTTAGATTAAGTGTTTTAGATTTTGTATAACATGAAGGTATTCCCTGTTGAAAAATTTTAAAGTTATTAAAGGGAGTCACTGTTATAAAACTATCCACACTGATAACATCCTATAGCATAGACACTGCAATGTATTACAGCAGGGAAGTGAAGAGCTAAGGGTTGGCCTGTCTCCTTTTGTCTGTCTCCACCCTTCTCTTATATGTCACGTCAGGACCACAGGGTAGGCCAAGCATGTCAAACTCGAGGCCCACAACAAATATTTTGTGTGGCCCAGTCAATATAACGGTATATCAGAAACATTTTAATAAGAATTTCATAACTTAATCTTTACAACGTCCTGTTATACATAATTATTAATATCGAACTACAATGTTGGCTAATGACTGATTATTATCATCATGTTGCATTCATTTCTCTTACGCGCCTTACAGGTGCACCCTCTCTCTCCACTAATACCAGTAGCAAATATTGTAGCCGCCGATGGCCACGGCATTAGTCTTGTACTGACTTGTTTGGTGTGTGCAACAGGAAATATTTCCTTTTCGGAGTACAAGAAAAATAGGTTTTTTTTTTAATGCATTATGCTTATTAATTTGTGCAGTTATTCAATATCTGGTAAAGATAATGTTAAAAAATACTAATTTTTATTAAAATGTTCTATTATTTTATGTTAAGGAATACTCATTTATTTCAGCCCTTTGTATTCCACATGTCTCTATTGAAATAACCCTACATTTCTATGAAAATTAAAGCTTTTGTTTTTTTTTGTGGCCTGCATACACTTAAACCTTGTTTATTTGGCCCGTGTCAGCCTTTGAGTTTGATATGCTTGGTGAAGGCAATGTCAATTCCTATATGAAAGATCAGTGAAGCTTATTATTTTTTTTTTTTACAATTTATACCTAAAATAATGATCCATAAAAGTGGTACTATTACTAATTTTTTTTCCTAAGGGATCACACCAACCCTCTGGATGCAGGCGGCCTGCTTTGAAGACCAACCAAAGTTCTGTCAAAAGTCCCAGTAACCCCTGAAAACACAGCCGCCCATTAGCATAAACCAGTGGTCGGCAAACCAAGGCTCTCAAGCCACATGCGGCTCTTTGGCCCCTTGAGTGTGGCTCTTCCACAAAATACCACGGCCTGGGCAAGTCTATTTTGAAGAAGTGGCGTTAGAAGAAGTTTAAAAAATGTGGCTCTCCAAAGAAATTTCAACCATTGTGCTGTTGGTATTTGGCTCTGTTGACTAATGAGTTTGCCGACCACTGGCCTAAACGAAGAGGTACGAATGTATAAATGCATCCTAATATCCACAACAGCCAACTTCCCCACAACATGTGACTCCCTACAGCAAAAGCCAGACACCAAGTCAGGGGCAGGGGAACAGACATCTCCAAAGTCACCGCCTCGAACCGTGTGTGACACTCGAGTCCTTGGGACATTGCAATGAGCTAATGGTTCTGGCTTAATTTGAACATCAGAATTATTTTCTTTTCAAAGAAAGATACATTTTTACAAAGGACAACAGAGAGGTGCCCTAAAGCAAAACAAGGGGACAGAACAATAAGGTTTGAAGTTCTGATGTTCCCAACTGAAGACTCTCACGTTGTAAATCCAGGGCTGGCTGTCAGTTCTAATTGAGGGAGTCGGGGACAGTTTCCCACTCTGGCCTAAGGCCGTCTTTCTTGACTTCTAGACATCGCTGTGTCAACAGCATGTCCTTGAACATTTCTGGTGCCGAGTGCATTAGTGGTTCATACCAGAGATGGGATACTAGGGGCTGAGACACCAGACAAGAGAGGTATCTGGGGAAGGTAGGCATTAGAACTTCCTGCCAGTCTTATTTTGTAAGGTCAAGGAGTCCAGGGACCCAGATGGAGCACAGAAAAGTAGTGATTTCCTGAACACTTGGTCAACACAGTGCCAGGAGCTTTTACCAAGCATTTACCACTTTCTAGGAAGAGGAAGGAATATGATGAATCGGAAGAGAGTAAAAATGAAGGGAAAATGGTCAAGTATGTATCACAGGACTGTCTATGCCTTCCATATTTTTATTTGCAGACTTTAAACTGATAACCCAACTCGTACTTCCCATCTTGTCCATTTGGCCAATACTTTAGTCATCCTCCAAGCATCTTATTGACTACAACCTTCCTCACATTGATCAGTCCTCACTCCAGTCCGAGGGATGCAGGTCAGGTGCTCCTTCTGTTTCAGTTGCACTTCGGGGCAATGTCTATTCTTGCTTAAAGATCTCCCTTCTGGTCACTACTGAGAGCGGATAGCCTTGGGCACACAGGCGATCTTTTAGGCCAGCCAGGAGGAGTGGGATTTATGTTTAAGCCTGAATTTCTAATGTCCCTGGATCAGGGTAAGTTATTGTTGTCCCTCCATCAGATTAGCTTATTGCTCAGACAGTGGTGGGTCACAGGGCTCCTGCCCTTTGCTAATGGACCAGTGTGTGACTTGGGATATGTTTTCCAGCTTGTCCCTGTCCTTCTCTGATGGGTGCTGTGCGGGTGCAGCTGCTGCATACACACAAGCTTCCAGACCACAAGAGTTGACTGTGACCCCTGGGGGCACATTTTGGCTACATGCCTGGCTGCACTGTGATTCTGCTTGTTTCTGGGAGCCAGCAGACTCCTCCTAATTGTGTTCTCCACCAAGCTGTAGGCTACCTAGTTGGAAATATTTTTTTTAAAAAAATAAAGCATTACTTCTAATAACACTTAAAGACTTAACCTTTTTACTTATAAATATAACAATAAATTCCATTAAAAAGAAACCATAGACATATTTTATAAATAATAAATCACTTGAAAACCAAAAACATCAATTATTCTAGTTCTTCAAAAAGACCCCAAGAGTGGTTCTAAGAGAGCTGTTTCATGTTTGTTTGTTTTTTTGCTATTTCACCACTACCCTTGAACACTCTGAGACCACAATTTTCAGGCCTGCCTAATCCATAAATTTAGTAGTGAGGAATGAGTTCCCACTATTTCCTGTTGTTGTAAGGAAGGCTTTACCAGAGATGATGGTATGGAGGAATCCATGAAAACAATTCGACTCTAAAAATATAACAGATAACGCATATGTAGTTTATTCTAAAGTTGCTTACTTTGTAGACTATTTCTACTCGTGAATAATGAAGTCGAGAATGGCTACATGTTTCCCTACAAAATGTTCCTAAAAGTTCCAAGTGTTCCCGTCGCAGTAATGATGCTGCTGAAGGGGAACTGAACTTGGATGTGTGTAAATTGCCTCCGTTCCCTAACACACGGAGTGAGGAGACACCGCCTGAGAAGCATTAACGGAGGAGGGTATCCTATAGGTATCTGACAGCTGCTCTTTCCAGGACTGGAAACTGCGTCATTAAGGATGATAAATGACAAAGTTGAAGGACAAGAGGTGAAATTGGCAGGTTATCCTGGAATATGGTGATGAAATGCTATAATAGCACTTGGATTGGCTTCAGCTAGTCTGTGTGCAGAAATTTCTGACGCATCTGGTGTCAAATGATGGAATTTTATCTCCAAGAAGGAGCGATATTGAAAATGTACCTGGCACCTACTGGCAGTGACGGGGACTTAAGTCAGTAAATAAGCTTTTGAAGTTTAGCATTAAGACAAACAGCACCATTATTTGGGACCTTTTGCAGACCCTCAATAAAGGCAATTTTTTAAAAGATAAACAAACTTCTGTCATACTCCCCATACAACAGTAATTGCATTTTTCATCCATTATTCTAGTCTACTGAGCCTTGTTGAAAAGCCTGCTTTTACGATCCAATAGATAACTCCAATAGGCACATCATGACTCAGTTTCCTTACCTATAAAATGGGGATAATAATAATATCTAGTTCAAAGGGTTCTAAATAGTGAATGAGTTAACGCATGAAAAGTTTATAGTACGCTCTCAATGTTTAAGATATTATTGTTCAATAAATTGATTTAGGATCATGACAAACTCAAACCAAGAGAAAACTCCACATGCTGCTACACACATTTTTTCATGGAATAATGGTCTAGCAATCAAAATTATTTGAGTTTGCTATTTTGCCAGTGACCATCCATACGTGACCTACTGCCAGCCAATCCAGTGGCTGGACCAATACTCGGTCTATCTCCTTCTATGGAGAATAAAATGCTAATAGTTCTTGTTACATGTGTTGCTTAAATCAAGGTGCCCTATGTATTCTCCTGAGATAATTAATAACCCTAACTCAAATATAAAACGAAATTTCCATATATATGATCTTTTCTCTGTACATATCTAGAATACCAGAGACCTCACTCACTCTCATAAAGGTTTTGATACTCTTCATGAATTCATTCTTCCTTTTGTTTTCATAAGTATGTTCTATGAGCTAGGCAATGGCCTACATATTTAAAAGAGATTGATGTATATTATGGTATTGGTCTTCTTCCAATCTAAGGAAATACAGAGTATCATCATAATTCTATGGAGAAAGTGTGACTAGGGCCATGCAAGTCAAGTCCAGAGGGTCATGTGAGATTTCCTCAAGGGCGTGACATGTTCTTGGTCTTGAAGATGAGTGAACCCATGAGAAAGGGGAGGGCATTCTAACAAGGAAGGTGTGTGTGAAAAGGCCAGAGGTGTGTGAGATGTGCAACGGTTGAGACAAGGAAGTAGTGGGACCTACAAGACTGTTGGGAACCAACAGGAAATGATGGTGGAGTGGTGGGTAAGGTTGACATAAATTCCTTAGGGAACACTACTGCAGAGTGCATGACTTAGTGCCTGATTCCTTGTTAAAGACTGTGACGTGAAAGAAGTTCAAGGTCAGAGATGGGAAAACTTAAAGAGACATACAGGGCTATGTCCTTAACTCAAGACTCTTAACCTCTGAAGATCCCTCTTCTCTGGACAAAGGTCTTGAGGAGGCCACCATGCTCCGACATGGGTCATGAGGCCCAGGGGACTTGAAAGCTCTCATCCAACACCCTTGTGGGCGGTAGGACTGACTATGGCATTTCCTGTCCACACTGGTCGCCTTAATGTGGGCAGCCCAATCTGAAAGTCGTTCACTCCTTCCCCGCAGAGGCAGAAACGAGTACAACTGTGCCTCCTTGCCCCCCCCCACCACCGAGTTCTTTTGTTCCCCACACAATGAGAAAGAAAAACCATTGAGAATCGTTACTGATGCTAGAGTTGTTGTCCAATGTCAACCCATTCTTAGCTCAGGCCTCACTTCTGCCTTGCAAAACTTTCTGTTTGAATCTCATAGTCCCCCCTTTTTGAAAGGATAAAATAAGGGAAATAAGATGTTCTTTACAGAAATTTTAATGCAATAAATTCCCCAGGACCTGGCCATTACAAGATGGGACATTTTCCTGGAGTTCAAGCCAAGACTTCATTGAAGGTCAAACAACATCACTTAACCACACCAACCAATTCTTAACCCCACCCCCATCAGTTTTAAGAACCTGGGAAGTGTCTTACTTCTTAAGATTGTTGTTGTCACAAAATCTTAATGGTCCCTTCCAATGAAAACGTACCTCCCAGGCCTAGTAACTGACCTATTTGGTTCCACCATAGATCATCATAATTTGACAGGGTCACTTATTTTAGAGTTTGATTGCCTTTCTTGCCTCCGGGTGCTGGCGGGGGGGGGGGGGGGGGGGCGGGGAGGGATTTGTGGCTGAAAGGGTTAAGTGGGTTTTATTATAATGTGCTCCCGTTTCATTTCCCTCCCTTCAGCTCCTTCACAAAATGTTAATCTAATTGTGATACTATCACTTTGATGACAATATGACAAGACAGACAAATTTGATTTTATTCTCCACAGAGCAAAGCATATGCTGCTTGGGAGGTTTTGACAGAGAGAAGGACATAAAACAAATGGCGTTCATGAATATACAATTTTTATTGTACACAGTAGCAACATCCAAACTTCTGAGACGCGGTGGGCGAGACTGGGGCTTTCCTATTGAGATTAATGGGTACGTGAAGCGGTGCCAACGGAGAGTACTGTGGTTTATGTGAAAAAACGTCGGTGTGGATACGAATAATTTTCTTCTCAAGATGAATGATACGCTAATGGCTGCAAGACATTTGTGCCCAGTAGCGGTCCGTCCAAAGTAATTTTTTTGTTGTTGTTACTGTAAATTGTAGAATCTTAACTGCAATGCTAGTCCTGCTTAGGTAAAGGTCAGGTTAGTGCTGGTGGTAATAAAGCAAGGAGGAAATTGGTGTGTGGGGTCCCCTGTTGATAGCTTATGAACGATTCCAAGATGATTTTTTTGGGTAACTCTATTTCTCGTTTAATGTAATATAGCGAGGGAAGACGGCACACATTAACAAAACACAAATTAGATTTTTTTCCAAGTCAACACGCGTCTTCCGAAGGAATGGAGGGTTTGTTGGGGAAAGGACAGTGTGAAGGTCAAAGACACCGTGCAGAAGCAGGAGCGGCTCGTTGTCAAGAAGGGAAGAGGAATGAGAAGTGCTGGGAAGTTCTCATGATTGGATTTGACTCATCACAACACAAAAATCCCAACAGGAGGTCCTGGCCTTTGCCTTAAGCCAGGATGGAAATGGCTGGATATCCTGGTTGCTAAACAGTAATTTGGATGTTTGTAGGAGAATGAGCTCAGAGAGACTTGGCATAGGTCAATTTTGAATCTCAAAGTTTCTTTGAATCTCAAAGTTTCTTAATTTTTCAAAGAATAAATACCCAAATAACATGAAATGCAAAAAAAGATTGTCAGACTTTAAATACTTCAAGTGTGTGTGTGTGTGTGTGTGTGTGTGTGTGTGTGTGTGTGTCTGTGTGTGCGCGCGCGCACAATCATTTCCTAACATTACAGACCTGAAAAAATATCCTTGGAATTTTGTAATATGTCTCAGGAAGTATAAGAGTTTATAGTTTAATTATATAACTTCATTCCACTTAAGCATTCATATGACTCTGGTCAACAGGAAAAGTTTCATGCAACACGATATTAAATGGAAAGGATTAGACTAGCCTTGATATTGAAGGTCTTTTAAGACCATCTAGCTCAGTGTTTGGCAAACTTATTAGTCCACAGAGCCAAATATCAACAGCACACAACGATTGAAATTTCTTTGGAGAGTCAAATTTTTTAAACTTAAACTTCTTCTAACACCACTTCTTCAAAATAGACTTGCCCAGGCCGTGGTGTTTTGTGGAAGAGCCACACTCAAGGAGCCAAAGAGCTGCATGTGGCTCGTGAGCTGCAGTTTGCCATCACTGATCTAGTGTAATCATACTTTCTCCCCTCCAGATGACCTACCCTTTTGGCCAGCCAGTATCTATTGGGGGAAATGCCTCTTCTTGAATCAGGTGGGACTGACTCCACCCAGGCGAGAGAGGGGGTCTATACCTCAGGCATGCCCTATCCACATCCTCCTGGCATCTTTACTGGAACACTCTGGAAATGAAATGCTATCTTTTCTTCCTAAGCAGCTGGCCTCAATGTAGCTGGGAAAGCTCTTTGTAACCACTTTAGGGGACCTAATGGACAGTGACCCCAACACAAGAGAGAGAAAATCTGAGAGGAAGAAAAAGTGGGCACACATGTCCTGGACCAAGCCATAGCTACATGACTGAACACCCCTGTGGCACTAGCCATCAAGTCTCTTTCTCAGTGAGGCAAGATGAAGCTACGTTTTCTATCTGTTATAAATGACAGCATCCCAAGCAATTCTTTGAAGACCATTTTTGCTAATTCTCCTATAATGCCGTTATGTCCAAGTGGAGAAAAATAAATCAGTATGCTAGAAAAGACCCAGAGTCTGTGAATAGCTTTGTTACATACATGCTCTCTCCTAAGACAATTCATTTGTCAATGCTGCCTGGTCCTTCTCACAGGAAATTATTTTATTTTTGCTGATGTATCCAAGAAGAAGATCATGTCTACTAAACCCACCAAGAGATAACCAAGTCATTTTCCTGTTTTCAAATAATTGAGTATGCTTACGTTTTTGGACATCAGAGTTTTAGATTCGTAGAGATACCAGTTCTAGTGTTCTAAATTCTAAATCCCAGTCAAAATCAAATTTATAGCTATGTCTATGTCTATGTCTATATTTATACACACACATATACAATGTATATATTTTTATTTCTTTTAGAGAGGCAGGGAGAGGGAGAGATAGATAGAAGCATCAATGATGAGAGAGAATCATTGGTCGGCTGCCTCCTACATGCCCACACTGGGGATCGAGCCCACAACCTGGGCATGTGTCCTGACTGGGAATCGAACCATGACCTTCTTGTTCATAGGTTGACGCTCAACGACTGAGCCACACCAGCCAGGCATTCGTACTGTTGAGAGCAAAAGATGATGGGCACATTGACTGGTGTCCAGCATGTCACTACCACCTGTAGCCGTTGCGGTGTCATAATGCACAGAAACTCTTTGACAACTGACAGGATGATGGACATAAATGAAAGAGGAGAAGAGCTGAGAGGAGGCTGGCCTGGTGGCAGTTCACCTACTGCTAGTCAGACCACTGTGCTCTCAGGAGCTAAAGAAAGAAAACTGTTTCAATATTTTGCACTACGACTGGAAGCATTCTATCCATTTGAAAACATTGGGGGATTTTTTGCATACACATTTAGGGCTCCCTGCTGCAAGGAATCCCAGTGTTCTCTGGGAAATCCATTATGAAGCTCTAACCCATAGAGCAATCAACGGCCTCACTGGTTTTCTCAGTTTCCTGTGCGCCCAACTGCCTGCTCCTAAAAGCACACTGTCATTTCAAGAAACGTGTGAACTACATTTTCCAGTAGGACACATTGTCCAGAAGGTCCCTGGCCAGCATCATACAGGCGGCAGAAGTCCATCAGATGGCTACTGTGGCAGATGGCAGCTTTCTTGCAATCTAGTGACATATGGTCCATATTCTCAGTGGTGAGTGTTCTGTCACCCATGCCTTGACCGCTGCACCAGCCAGTTCCCCCGGCCTAGGGTTTGGCTTGCCCAAATCTCTATTCCTGGAGCATCCTGTTCTGTGTCTCACTCCCATTCAGAAACAACAGTGCAAAAGACTAACGTATATCGTGCATCACCCACCAGGTATCACCAGGCTGGAGGCTTTCTCACACGTTACCTCACTGAGGTGTCCCAAGACACCCACGAGGTGCTCGGGGACCTAGGATAACATGTTGGTACTACTCAGGTCACATTCCAACTCTTCAGAGGCCCCCTGAGGGCAGACAGCCAAGTAGGCCAACTAGCGCATTCCTCCACGTTTGTGCTGTGTGTGTTCTCTTTGCCAGAACACGCTCCTTGCCCTCTCCACCTCTCCAGGTTTTTAACTCCATCAGGGACCACTCCCAGACCGCCTCCTCCAGAGCCACTTTTATCTGAGGGCCCCTTCCCTCTCAAAGTGGGCTTTTCCTCTCAGACGCATCCATCTGTGAGTGTGTACCTTTTGGGTATAGGTGTGCTTGTGTATTACCTTGAATAAATAGTTGTCTACATTTTTTCATAATTGTCCCTTTGAGTAGATTGCAGTCAACTTGTAGACCTTATTCTCATTCATTCTCCTCTCTCCCTCCCTCACTCCCTCTCTCTCTCCATATATATATATACACACACACACACACAAGAGTATTTTGTGGCCAGATTATTTTGATCTCTGAATGCATAATAATCTGGCCATTCAGTGTATATTCTATATAATAAAAGGCTAATATGCAAATTGTCCCCTCGACCAGGAATTGAACTAGCAGACAGGCCATCCAACTACTCATGTTCCCTCCCCCTGGCCAGGCTAGCAGGACCCCACCCATGCACGAATTTATGCACCAGGCCTCTAATTTCTCTCTCTCTCTCTCTCTCTCTCTCTCTCTCTCTCTCTCTCTCTCTCACACACACACACACACACACACACACACACACACACTGAGTGGCCAGATTATAATTATCTCTGAATGCATAATAATCTGGCCACTCAGAGTGTGTGTGTGTGTGTGTGTGTGTGTGTGTGTGTGTGTGAGTGTGTGTGTGTGTATTTTTTAAAAAAATTATAGGGTGGCTCTTGTGGTTTGGATACTGAAATTATTGAGTTGCATTATGTGCCTGTGAAAGAAAATTTAGGTGGATTTGCCTTGAGCACCTAGTTCCCATGACTCTAAATATGAAGATGATCTCCTGAGCCTGGGTGGGAAGGATAATTCAATTTGTGCCTCATTTTATTCAGTGGCTTCCTGTGTGGGGTTGCCTGGTTCATGAGGAGCCTCAGGAGAGTCATTACTATTGTCTCAGATTTCCTTCTCTGCCCAGAATGAGCCAAGAGTCATCCAATGAATGATGCCATTCCTCCTCCATACATGACGTCATTCCTTCTCCAAGAAGGATGCTATGGCAACTCAAAAGTGATTCTAGCACTCAAGCCTGTTCAATCATGGCAAGACCAAGACTATCAAGCCAATCACTGGAATGAATAATTATAGTACCTTCTAGAAAATGAATCAGAGCCTTAGGTCCTTTGGTCACCGCATCAGAAAAGACTTCATTGGTCAATGGGATACGTATTCTCTTGAAATCAACTGCCCTATATCAGTGAGAGAGAGTGTCTTGGTGCAGACAGAAGGTGCTTAGCCAGAAAGAGCATCTTAGAGTAACAACCCCTAACTCCCACTTGCTTCGGACCCATCACCACCTTTTTTTTGTGAGTGTGTGTGTGTGTGTGTGTATGGCCATTGAGATGATAGCTCCCCCATTTCTGCTCTCCTCAATCGGGGTGAAGCAGGGAAGTTGGAGCATCCCAGGGTTTGGGGCTGGTTAGTGTCTTCGGCAAAGACGCCGGAATTCACTCTCATCTCATTTGCTGAGCGCTCTATCATTAAAGTGTCATTGAGAACTGACACCACTTAATTTTAGCAGCTTTCCATTCCCCGTTTGCAGCAGCAAGAATAGCTTTAAGTGGAGAGGAGTGCAAATGACAGAGGGAGGGATATTTTTACACCGCACTCAGCATTTTATCAAACAAAGCAGCCCCCCGGGGAACGGAGCACAATACATTATAAAACCAAACTCTCTTCTGATCCCGGCAAATGGGTATTTAATCTTCCGATTGCAGGCATCCACTCTGATGAGACTGTAATGAATATACTGGCAGGGGCATTATCTGAGCTGTTGTGCTTTCTTACCCCTTAAAATACCCTTGGTTTTTATTTTGGGTGTGGTCAAAATTTAAAAAAAAATAAAGAAAGGAAGGAAGGAAAAAAGCTTCAGGGCTCAGCTGTCCCCTGCAGGCCATTGCAGACCCTTTACCTCTTTGCAAATTACACAGCTCTGGAGATTTTTCCCCTATTAATTGCATAATTGCTTTTCCTGCCAAAGTAATTTGAACCCTTGGGGGTTAAGGAAATCACTTACTGTGAAATAGTGGCAATTTTTAACCCATTCGGCTGAAGTTTCTTTGCCTAATTAAATGTACAATGGCTGTTTGCCGCTCCTGGCGTGTGGGTGCTTCGGATGCTATTCCCACAGCGTTGTTCTAGAAGCTTCGGGTATTTAAGCCTTGATAGACTGATTACGCTGGAGCTCTCTCGTGTGTCCCGGCTCCTCGCATCCCCATTTCATGCAGGAAGGAAATTTTATTTAATCACTGGCTGATCTCTACTATTTGTGCCTGTCTTCCCGTGCATGAGAAGAAATAAAGCCATCATCCGTTAGAGGGAATATCCAGGCTGCTGGGAAAATACCCCCGTCTCAAAGGCGGGCTTTGAGAGCCGCTCGGTGGGTTTTTATTGAAGTCCGAGTTATAATTCCATGTTATCAAGAGCTGGGCCCGGGGGCTTAATGGCTCCTCCAAGGTAACATCGGAAGTCAACTTCTGTAGTCCCAAATTATCCCTGCCTCTTTTGCCTCCCTGTCTCTTGTCTTTGCATAAGTCACGTCCTTCTAGCGTGAACCATTCACGAGAAGCCATTGAACCAAAAAGGCTTTATGGTTTTCGCCACCAGATGTGATCTGGTGTTTTGAAAGATGTAAATTTTTGCCCGTAGCGAAGAGACCTTAAGCACAGGATTCAACATAATGAAGAGCACCCTGGAATGTGAGATCTGCGAGGCGGTTGGGATGACAAATCTGTGGCTTTATAGACGCAGAGATGGAGTATCAAAGCAATCTAGGCAACTTACTTGCCTGAGGTTGTACAGCTAAGGAGGACCAGCAAAGGGACTCAAGTCTTGGTTTTTGATTCCAAGCACATTGCTCGTTTGCTCGTGGCTGTGATTAAAACCCCCAGTGACAGCCAGCTCTGCGCGGAGGGCTCATTACTGAGGAGCCTGGCCCATATGGGCATCCGGCTTCCATCCTTACTTCCGGTGGCCACTGCCCTCTTCCCTTATTGCTGGACTTGGCACAGGATGAGAGTGTATCTAGCCAAGTACCAGTAGCAATGGAAATGTGAGAGAGAGGAAAATAAGTAACCCAGAGATGAATGATCATAATGTGTTTTTTAAAAATATATGTATTTTTATTGCCGAAACTGGTTTTGCTCAGTGGATAGAGCATTGGTCTAAGGACTGAAAGGTCCCAGGTTCGATTCCAGTCAAGGGCATGTACATTGGTTGCAGACACATCCCTGGTAGGGGGCTTGCAAGAGGCAACTGGTCGATGTTTCTAGCTCTCTATCCCTCTCCCTTCCTCTCAGTAAAAAATCAATAAAATATATTTAAAAATAAAAAAATAAAAATAAAAATATATTTTTATTGATTTCAGAGAGGAAGAGGAAGGGAGAGAGAGAAAAACCAACGATGAGAGAGAATCATTGATCGGCTGCCTCTCACAGGCCTCACACTGGGGATCAAGCCTGCATCTCAGGCATGTGCCCTTGGCTATAACTGAACCTGGGACCCTTGAGTCCATAGGCCAATGCTCTATCCACTGAGCCAAACCAGCTAGGGCTAATCTGCTAATCTCAAAAGCCTGAATAACAATCATCTCTTTCTCCAATGGCCCTTTATCCTTTGCATCACCCTTTGTAATTACTTGGACTCTAAGTGCATGGGCATGTACTGATCCATATACCTGATTTGTGCAACCTTCTTCTCTAAAAAAATGTCTACTTCTAAGGAAGCCATGAGAAGTTACAGGTAGAGCCTAGAGTCAAGAGACGAATGAGACAATAGGACTTCCAACTGAAACCCAATGTTTTAAGCAACTAAATCACCCAAGAAAAAAACAAAAGGCTGCTGAGGTGTCACTAGAATACAGTTAGGCCACCGAAAGGGCTGATATTGCTGTCTTTCATCTAGTGATAGGACAACATGATGTATGCTTTGTCTCTTTTTTCTTGCATCTCTGACCCCTCCCCTCCTCCTTCACAAACCCACTGAATCAGGATATCACAATTCCCTCTGCTCCGTTCTCAAGTCCTAGTTTTAATTCCTTTATCATGCTTCAGCTCATGGTTATTAGATTCCCCTTGGACCTTTATTCAAAAAGGTAATACATCAAATATACAACACGCCAAACTTCTCCACATACGAGGGAAAAATGCGCTTCAGTGTTTGGAACATGATAGCATATCCTCATACATAAATATATTTGAAATCCAAGTATCTCTTTCAGACCTTTTAAAAAAGAAGCCAGAAAGTAGATCATGGTTGCATGGGAGAGGGGGTGTTGGTGGGGGAAGGACCGGAGGGGAGGGGGGGGGGAATTGAACTTTCCAAGATCAGTACTTAACATAAAAATTTCATCACAATCTTTATCATCTTGCAGCGGTTGCAGAAAAGACCTGGGCCCTTCCACCTTTAACTTCCTAAAGTCGCCTCTTTTACCTTCAAATCTGATGAAGTGTCAAAGTCATTTACCAGTAATGAGTTCTGCTGCAAATTTTATTTTGCTTGGAATTTAATTAATGGGCCAAAGACTTTCCATTGTGATTTGAGCAAATGAATAATAAATCAAGAAAGGAGATTTGTCAGGGAAGGAACATCTGTTTCTTACAAGCGTTACAACATGACTACTGCTTGGTTGTGCATTACCGGCACAAAGACAGTAGGAGTCCTCTCCGGTGAAGCTCTCTTCATTTATTGCTCCACTGAAGGTGAACCGAGAGCACTCTAATGGGCCTCTGGTGTTAATAAAAGCTTTGCGCTTCCCCAGTTCCCCTGTAGCCTCTTCCTTGAGGGTGCTACTGTCCTTAGTACATGGTTTGTTGAGCCACGTCAGGATTCTGCAATGTCAGTACTTTATTGGATGATTAATAAGGGAAAGACAAATTCATAAGCAGAAACAATATGAAATTACCATCATATTAGTGTTCACTGTCATGCGTTTTATTTTGGAAAGGTGGGGGGGAGGGGCTGGTTTGTAAATGAGATCGTGATTGAAGTTAAGTGCTTTGACTTGCACTGTCAAAAAGCAAAACTAGGTCACCCAACCTGATGGGCTTTGTCTAGTTAACCAATAACAGACTATCGAGAGGGGTGTGAGCTTTGTCATCATGCCAAGACATCCAGTGGATGGTTCAGAAGCAGAGAAGGCTTACTCTGATCCACCCAAAATCTGCACTTGTGGAGAAACGAAGAAACAACAGTGCTTCCTCTGCTAATTTTTGCTGGAATGAGATTTGCTCCTATCCGCTAGGGAGGTCTCAGTGCCCCCCGGGTAGGAATAAATCACTTTATGAAAATTTGCACAGCAGGGCTCATGATGACCCTGGCTCTATGCATGGGCGAAAATGTCATGCAAAAATAACACCATGTCCTATGTGTTACCCCCCCCCCCTTTTTTTTTAAATCTTTTTGGAAGGCTGGGGGCCATGGTAAGGAGAATCTCCAATTTCCTGATTTTTTTAGATGCATCTGCAATACACCTCAAAGGAATGTATCCCTGATGGATGAGGCCATTTCCATCATTGGGGTAACACGGGGTCCCCCAAATAATTCTCTCTAGCATCCTGCACAACATTGCTCTGTTTGATATGGCGTCTCTCATGTAATGTGTGTCTAAATAGCTCTACAGAGTGAAAGGAAAAGATGTCTCTATATCACTTTGTCAGTCTGTCTGTCTGTCTCCATCAGCTGTGGGAGAGAAGGCGCACTGATGATAGAGAAAGGGGTTGTTTGGAGAATAGAGGGTGGACTGAACCACTAAGACAGGCTGAGTTTGTTTCCAGTTTTCAATTTAGGGGAATCAAGAAGATAAATTTACCCCTACAATCAGCACACTGAAGACACCACTCATAATTTCTCCTGCTCATTCCCTTTCAATATAATAAAAGTAAATTCTTAAACCACGCCAGGAAAAGGTTGTCACAGGAAATACAGAACACTTAGACAAATTTGAATGTCAGATAATATAATATTACCTATTACACTGAGTGGCCAGATTATGATGAGCTCTGAACACATAAAAATATGGCCACTCAGTGTATATCCTGTATAATAAAAGGCTAATGTGCAAATTGTCCCCTTGGCCAGGAGTTTGACCAGCAGGCAGGCCGGCCAACCGCCCATGCAAGAATTCATTCACAGGCCCTCTAATAAATAAACACACACACACACACTGAGTGGCCAGATTATTATGCGTTCAGAGATCATAATAATCTGGCCACTCAGTATATATACTATATAATATTTTAGTATAAGTAAACTTATATGTATGGGCTATACTCATATTAAAATTATATGTAATTTTATATAAGGTTTATGTAAACCTATAAAATACATAAGGTTGTAAGTATAAAGCATACTTATACCAAAAAAATTAGTCATTGCTGAAACCGGTTTGACTCAGTGGATAGAGCATCGGTCTGTGGACTGAAAGGTCCCAGGTTTGATTCTGGTCAAGGGCATGTACCTTGGTTGCGGGCATATCCCCAGTAGGGGGTGTGCAAGAGGCAGCTGATCCATGATTCTCTCTCATCGATGTTTCTAACTATCCCTCTTTCTTCCTCTCTTTAAAAAAATCAATAAAAAATATATATATATATATATATATATATATATATATATATATATATATATATTTTAAATTAGTCATTGTTGGTCAGAGACTGAAATGTCCATCAGGCATCCTGTGTTTTACCTGCTGAACCTGGGCTTCTTATTCCAGAGGAAAACTTACATTCTAACAATGAAAATTTCAAGTAACCAACACATTATCTTCAGACTATCAGGATTTAAAAATATACTTGCAAAAGTAAGAGGAAAAAGTAGGCAAAGCCTGTATCACAATCAATATGAAGGGATTTAAATGGTAAACAATAACGTTTGGTGTTTAAAGTGAGCAAATACCTTATTTGAGGCAGGCACACGTTAACGCACTTAGCTCTGAAATTTAAAGGAATACACACTATTCCATATTGTCCTTATATAATGTGAGCTGAAATATAAGGCAAGATTCATTGATCCCACTGTTACAATTTTTTAAATACTCATGGAACTTGATTAAATAATTTGGAGGTATTTTTTGGAACATTCAAATGTCTACTTGTGTCATTTCAGAGGCTTACAGATACATACGATAGCAATTTAAAAGCGATATGCCGTCTACTCTCACATTTCACACCACAGTCTTATTCAAACTCTTCCCTCGAATCCTTGACAACAGTGCCTTTGTCACCACTGAGCCTCACTGGCCATCAAAGAGTTTCACAGTGGCTTTCTCTGCACTTCCTTCTAAGCTGTTTGAGACACAACACTCTGAAACCTATATATGATAGTGTCACTGAAAATATCACCCCAAACCATGCCAACCATTCCTATCCCATTTGCGTGAGTTTGGATATTCTACTCATTCTGTAATCATGATCGATTGTTCATGGTATTGCTCTAAAGTGATCTTTGAGAGATTTGATCATAACGGTAGACAATATTAGTAACTGTGGTTTATGCTCCCAGAATAATTACTAAGCTGTGTTATACTTCTTAGACTTTTTTTCTTAAGTTATTTCCATCGACAATATTAACTGAGGTCATTGAGGGCTGCTCGCTCCCTGTCCCCCCCCCCAAATAATATATTACTTTTCAAAATGAAGTAACAGTAAAACCACTTGGTTAGAAAAAAGCTCTTAAGACTTCTTTTCTGAGTAATCATTTTTGGAAAATATCATACTTTGTACTTGGCTGTATAACAGGTCTACGGCCACCACAAAAGCTTGCTGGGAGGGTTTGCTATTGGAAGGTGAGAGGTCATTTCTCATACCGACTGACAGTCTTCTGAAGCCCCATAGAAATGGCGATGCCCATTTCTTCTTCTGAGTCACAGGAAACAAGAAAGACCCTCCCATTTGGACATACACACAATGGGGCCTCAGAAATTGGGAATCCGCCCAGGCGTGGTCAGGAACAACACAATTAATCAAGGTAAAGGGAACAGGTTTATAAGCATATTATACATTTGTGGTTCCATCTTTCTTAATTGTCTAGGTGAATTATATGTTCAAGTGTGGGTAAGAGTTCTTCTATTTTATGTTCGAATGTTTGATATTAATTAAATGGCCAAGCTCGTGTGGTATATTAGTCACCTAATTCTGGATATTAATCTTTGGTTTAATACAGTTAAATTGTGTGTGGCTGCGTACCACGGCATGTAGATACATGTATATAATACTAGTATGCCATGCAAATACACAGACAGAACACTGAACTGGAAAACTACTTATTCGTGGCTTTAATAAAAGCATAAGGGAAATTTACTTCTCGACTTTAAAAGCTGGCTTTTGTTAAGTTTTACATTCCTGAAGTTGACATGCTTCTATTGAACAAGTTTTTAAAACCAATTTAAGATTTTCTTCTTAATACCCAAGAAACTGATACCATGACGGAATTGTAGAACGTAGAATATAGAAAGTCGATGTACCAAAATGCACATTAAATGAATTAACAGAACCAACTTAAATGAACACTACCTCCCTCAACTGATTGTGAAAAAGGGCATTTTGTTTCAATATTGTTCAGTCATTAAAATTGACCAACTCCCCCCAAACCCTGACTCCCACCCCATCCCCCATCTTTCTTATCCAGTTTCCTATCTCAGTTTGCTCATGTAAGCCCAGCCTTAAAATCAGTCTAGAGTTTCTATCGTTAAACATGGAGGACTTAAATGCCATAATTGATGATGTCGTTTTCAATGTGATGCTACCGAAACAGCTCACTCATAAAACGCCTCATTTCTACTTAGTCTTTGCCACTGGATGGTCCCCTCGGGGCACATAGCAGAGGCACCTGGGGGGCTTTTCCAACCCCTTCCCCCCATCCAGAGCTTGGGTGTTCTAACCCTCAGGTGAGATGGGTTAGAAAATAAGTTGAAAGCAACCAATCCAATGAAAAGCCAAACATCTGGTCAATTATCAGCCATTTCCCATCATGATCGATATTGTATGATTAAACATTCAGATAACAGATTTTTTTGTTTTGTTAATCCAGTATTTGCCATCACTGAAGTGTTGCTTTAGACTCAATGGAGCTTGTGTTGAGGCTATTTCTTTCTATAGACATACAGAAATGTTAACAGCCTAGCAGTCTTTTTTTAAGTAACTATTTTAATGTTACTTAAGTTTTAAAAATTAGCAGTCCTCAAATGATAGAAAGGAATTGTTAAAAATGTTCATTTGCAAGTCAGTTTATTTGACATTTTAGAAATGTTTTTCTAAGGAGAGAAAAGAGAATGGGAAAGAGAAAAGGGAAAAAGAGAAAATGAAAGAAAGCAATAGGACAAAAGAACTCCAATGTACTATTTATTTCTTTAAAAATTGCTGTAAGCTTGAATTTTCCAAAGCTATTCATAATAAAAGCAAACAGAATTAAATAATTAGGAATAAATTAAAGCAGAGAAGGGTGAGAGGAGTAAACTGAAAACCACAAAACATTGTAGAAAGAAATTAAAGATATAAATAGATGGACAATATCCCCTGTCATGGAATGAATGACTTAATATTGTAACAATAATCCCCAAATTGGTGTACAGAGTCAATGAAATATCTATCAAAATTCTAACTGCCTTTATTGCAGAAATGACCAACTGGTCCTAGAATTCATATAGTAACCCAGAGATCCCAGAATAGCTCCCAAAAATCTAGGAAAAGGAGTTGTAGGCATGACTGGTCCTTATTTCAAAATTACTACAAAGCTTCAGTAATAATAAGGGCGTGGTACTGACATAAGAGTAGACAGATAGATCAATGGAAGAGAGAGCAGAATGAAACCCATATGTCTACAGTCAACCGATTTTGACAACACTGCCAAAGAATAGGATTTTCAACAAATTGTGATAGGACAACTGGATATTCACTTGCAAAAGCATGAACTTGAACCCCTACTTCACATTAATATGAAAAGATTAATGCAAAATGAATCAGAGATCTAAATGTAAGAGCTAAAATGATAAAACTCGGAAGAAATAATGAGAATAAATCTTTGTGACCTTGGATTAGGCAACAATTTCTTGGTTATGACACCAACAGCACACACAACCAAGGAACAAGTACATACTTTTGACTTCATTAAAATGTTTCTGCATTAAAAGACAACATCAGAAAGTGAAAAGCAATTCACAGAATGGGAGAAGGTATTTGTAAAGCACATATCTGATAAAGTTCCAGTATCTAGAATATATAATTCTTATAATTCAACAACAAAAAATGAAGGATGGTTCGGTAGGAGCTGGAAGGAGGGAAGGAAAGGGGGGAGAATACATGGGAGATATCTATAATACTAGCAACAATAAAAATATATTAAAAAATAAAATGAAGGATCCATTTGAATATGTTTCTCCAAGGAACATATATGAGTGGTCAAGAAGCACATGAAAAGACGCATAGGTTGTTGAGGGATACAGAGGGCAAAGACTGAAAAACAGACATGCACATTCACATAACTAAACTGATACACTGTGAACTCAAAGCTGAGGGGTAAGCTATTTTTTGATGTCCCGTGAGAAATAGAAGAAATGCCATTTAGCATTTGGTTAGTACCGGAGCTGGTGGAAGCATTGTTCTTATTTTTAGTAAACACTTGGTTGACCGTTTGAATTTCTTAGAAGACAGACAAAATGGTTTTCCTTTTTAAATACCTTAGAGAAACAAGAAAGGAACGTATAAAAAAATGCAATAAGTAACAATTGATTCAGAGTTTCAGTGTCTTCTCATTGGAGCCCATGTATATACACATTTGACATTGGTAAACCCACGTCTTCCCAATGAGAGCGTTCATAAAAACACATCACCGCTGCGCTGTAACATGCCAGGTTTCCAGCCAAAATAATTAGGGCCTAATCAAGAGAAGCACTCACCTTGACTTTCAATGAGCCACAGATAAATCATGAACTAAGTTTCAGTTGATGATAAAAAGGGGCTTCAAGAGATAAAGAGGTGCCAGGCTTAATACTCGGTTTGGAGAATGGTCACCCAGGCCCTGACTCCTATTTTTCCTCTTGATATCTCTCTCTATAAAGCGTTATCACAGCCTTCTGATGTGTCAAAGAGAGAGCACGGGCCCAAAATGCAATGAGGTTTGGATAAAGGCTAGTTTAGGGACATATTTCTGTCTTTGAGAACAATTTTAAAAAAATATGTTTTATTGATATTTTACAGAGATGAAGGGAGTGAGATAGAGAGCTAGAAACGTCAATGAGAGAGAAACATCGACCAGTTGTCTCTTGCACACCCCCTACCGGAGATGTGCCCACAACCAATGTACATGCCCTTGACCGGCATCAAACCTGAGACCTTTCAGTCCGCAGACCGACGCTCTACCACTGAGCCAAACCGGTTTCAGTGAGAACAATTATTTTTATAACATATTTTTTATTGATTTCAGAGAGGAAGGGAGAGAGCGAAAGAGATAAAAAGCATCAACTATGAGAATCATTGATCGGCTGCCTCCTGCATGCCCCCTACCTGGAAAGTGAGCCCACAACCGGGGCATGTGCCCTGACTGGGAATCGAACCGTGACCTCCTGGTTCATAGGTTGATGCTCAACCACTGAGTGACACTGTCTAGGATTTGAGAACAATCTTACACAAGATAACCCATCTCTTATAACAAACCATATGCAGGAGCCACTGTGAGCACTGATGAAAGGAAGGATGAGCTATGGGTCTGGACCTTCTCCCACTGAGATTTGATCACAGAATAAGCTTGTTCCCTCTGAACGTACCTTCATACCCTCATACCCAAAGTAGCCAATCTCACCTCCCTATTGCATGCATTTCATTGTGTTTTGTGCAACAGACTTTGATGTGAACACAAAACAACTCGAAGTACATTTAGTACATTTTTAAATAATAATGCAAAACACTCATTTATTCCAGGAATTCTATGCCGCCATGATCATACACCCCAAACCTGAGTTAAAACTCACTTGTGTAGGTAAGTTCACCAGTAGGCAAGCGTCATTGACTCCACAGGTCAAGACACATGTCACAGACACCCTTGGACTGGAGTGAGATGTTGGTGGGTTCGGAATTATCATTTCTCTCTCAACCATAGCCTATTTGGAAGGGGATAATAGTGCCCGGCAGATCTTTTGTTTGGTGCTTCTTATATATAGTAAAATACTGTAATTTAACAGCTTGCTGGGGGAACAAGAATTTGTTCCAGCTCCTGATTTAAATGTTTATGCTAATTGCTATTTATTGGCCCAGATGCAAATGATAGGTTGGCCAAAGTGAAATTTTATGACGAGCAAACTCCCCCCTTTTGTGCAAATTGAAAAAGTGAAACAAGAGGAGGATGAAATGAGCCGAAGATGGTCTTAATGGCTGCTTTTTAATGGGGAAGATAAAATTAAGACTGATTTACGTGGCCAACTCCCCTGTTTTCTCGTATCAGCTCATTTGGCAGGAAAAATGGAAAAGTAATTGTTCCTCTTTCAATGTGGGCCTCAAACCATTATTTATTGGCGGGAATTAATCGCTGTTTATCCTTCACTCACGTGGAAAGCGCTCCATCAGCATTATGAAGCCAGCAACCCAACTAGTCCCTTGCAATTTAGTCGACAGCGGGCTCGGATGCTGATGAGGCATGCCTTAATTTTCTGGGCTGTGGGAGTTAATGAAGACTCCTTCTGAGGTGGACGTATTTGTATTTTTACAACATTAATAACAAAGACCCACACTTCCTCTTTGGCAGCCAAAAGACTTTTTCAAAGGAAAAAGAAAAGAGGAGGGAAGATTATTGAAAGGATGATGCTTGGGTGGGGAAAAAAATAATGGGAATAGCATCATGAGGTTAATTCGTGTGGACCTTCAAGCACATCTCAGACCCTATGAGATGCGCAGAGACACGTGATGGGGGAAGGGGTAATAAATGGACCCAAGAGGTCCCGGGAGGGTCCTGCAAATTGGTCAAGGCCACCTGAAGATGCTACCGTGGAAGCCAAATCTTTGAGAAGAATGACTTCTCAGTTCTTTTTGGCCTCCTCTCAGCATTGCTCTATGCACGCAATCGGCAGCCTGTGGGTTTTCTGGGGCAGACTTTTCTGGATCAACTCCTGCTCTTCCTCCGGGGACCATCTGGAACTGAGAGTCTGCTCTTCTGTCTCTTCTCTTCCTCTTTCCAGTCAGGCGGTCAGTCCTCAAGCATCCGTGCGCACCTTCTGCACCCAATAGGCCTCCTCGGTCTCCGGTTAGCTCACGGGCCAGAGCACCCTCTGCATCCCCAAGTGCCAGGAGTCAGACTTCATCTCCAGGAAGCCTCGCTGGGAGCAGGTTCTGATGAAAGGCTCTTCAGAGACACCCGGAGTCTGCCTGTGTGTTCCTCTGGGTCCCCGGTCTGGCCATTTTCCTGCCAAGACCCATCCTCCCACCCTTACCTGACTGATTATATTCTAGGGATGCTGATCTGGGAGAATGGAAGCAAATGTTTTCACAAACCCCCAGTTTCCACAGTGCGAATTTAAATGACCTTGCCACGTAATAGCTTACCAGATGCTGTGAGCATAGATTCTAATGATAATTTTTTTTAACTTGGCTTTTCATTTCTTCCTCAATGACAAACAGCGTATTTCCTTCAACTTCTTAATGATATTTATATGTAATAGAGTTGCTACTGTATGTGCAGCTTTATATCCTTTTTTAAAGTTAGTTAGTCTTCCATTCAATAAGTATTTAAATGAGCACACGCTATGTTGTCAGATACTGTTCAGGCACTAGGGGGCAGAGTTGTGAACCAAACAGAGACCAGTCCCTGCTTCCATGAGCCTGTATTAGAGTGGACACTCAGCATTAGGAGGTGAAAATTCCCTATGTCCTTAAATTCTCCATATTTCTAATTATGAAGAGCCTCATGCCAGTACCCCTTAAGATAACAGTTTACTTCATTTACTATACATGAAAGTCACTCGTTTGCTATTACAAGTAACTAGAGGCCCGGTGCACAAAATTCGTACACTTGGGGGGAGGGTCCCTCAGTCCACCCTCTTGCAATCCAGGACCCTAGGGGGTTGTCCAACGGCTGTGGAGGTGGGAGAGGCTCCCCCTGTGGGAGTGCACTGACCACCAGGGGGCAGCTCCTGCATTGAGCATCTGCTCCCTGGTGGTCAGTGCAAGTCATAGCGACTGGTTGTTCTGCCGTTTGGTCGATTTGCATATTAGCCTTTTATTATATAGGATTCAGTGATAGTTGTCTTTAGGCCTATTTGTTTGACATTTTAAAAAATTTCCTGAGGATATGCAGATGGACTGTGGTCTGATTTTTAGGTTTTCAACATGATTCCCAGGACCACGGCAACCCAGGCTTAATGATCAGCATGATCACTAGGCCCCAGGCCATGTGTGTTTCCAACTGTCAGCCGAAGTTTGCAATATTAACTTGTTATGATCATGCAATGTCACTTTGATTTTTAATTGTATACTTATCTATTTATTATGTTGTATTATATGTTATATGTATTTATTTGTTATATGTATAATCTCAAATTTCTCTGGCTTTTACTATTTTAGTGCTGTAATAAAATCATTGCTGTCCTGTTGGTAGGGTTCCCATAGGTGCTGGGCTCAGTCTCTCATATTCTGCTAGAATTCATACATTTTGCAAGTGAGAAGTTCAAAGAAAAAAAAATACTGTTTGTCTCAACTGTCGCTAACCTTCCCTAAGAAGAATTTTCTCAAGCTATATTGCAATATTGATTTCAGAATCCATATTATGGATTTTTATATACTGACATTGTCTTTTAACTAGTTTATTGACTCTCCATTAGCACTTAAGTGTATTAAGAAATAAACAAACAAAATCAATTTTATTAATTCATTGGATGTTAAAAAAATTCATTTTTAAATAAGATTCCTTCTAATTGGTACAAAAGATAATCCTTAAGATTTGGATTTAGGTGGAGGTGGTAGTGTGTGTGCATGTGGAGAACTAGAGAAGTTATTGCCTGGTGAAGAGAGTTGGAATCTAGTATCTTAGAATTCTTTTCTGTAGAAAGATTGTACAATAACCTAATTTTTTAAAAATTGAGGTGTCTTAAAATTTTTTAAAAAAAATCAGAGATAAAGCAACCATTTGGATTTAAAATTTTACAGTATAGATACAGTAAAAGAATCTCTCACCAGGTGGCTCAGTGCTTTGCACCTGATAGGCGGCCAGGACACAACTGCCGAATGACTGAGTCTCTGGACCACGTAATGGAGTCTTGACGTTGGGATTCATTAAAGACATTAGTCACCAGGCCAACTGCAGTGAACCATCCCAGGGGACTTCCTGAATCATCCCTTCCTAACGATGAAAGGCCAAATACACCGTAATAGTGTTTAATATCTCCCTAGGCCGGGTACATTGCTTAGAGAAAGGGACACAGCCCTCCAGGGAATTTTGAGATGTCCTTGACGGCTGTGCATTGAACACAGGTGTCTCCATGCTTTTAGCAAGTGTCTTCTGACGTATGAAAAAGCACCCACGTGGATGAAAAAATCCATCACGCCGTGGGTACTAATGGGAGCAGGACCTGTGGAGGTAAAACACCTGAGAGACCACAGCGGGAGGCTGCCGGGGCCTTCCTAGCAAAAGGCGGGGCCACCTTAAGACCCAAGGCAAATAAACTTCAGGGAGAACACTCCCTTCAAGACACACCCACCCACCATCTGTCCTCTGCACAAGGACAAGAAACGCATGCAGGGTCTCTCTGTGAGCCTGGTGGTCGCATTTATCCCAAAGTGGGCGCACGCTTACTTGCTAGAAATTGCTTCCTTTCCAAGTATTAAACATAACCTTATTTTTGGTTTTCAGCGTGGTGCTGTTATTTGCAAACTATACAGAGTGGATAAATGTGATACAGACCCTAAGAATTAGAAAATACCACATGGGAACAAGAATTATACTGAAGTCCAATTTCCAGGGGAGAGAGCGAAAAACTAAGGCAATAGTTGCTCCTTTAAAAAAAATATATATATATTTCATTGATTTTTTTTACAGAGAGGAAGAGAGAGGGATAGAGAGTTAGAAATATCCATGAGAGAGAATCATCGATCAGCTGCCTCCTGTACACCTCCTACTGGAGCTATGCCCACAACCAAGGTACATGCCCTTGACCGGAATCAAACCTGGGACCTTTCAGTCGGCAGGCCAAAGCTCTATCCATTGAGCCAAAACTGTTAAGGCAGTAGTTGCTTTTAAGTGATGTTTTCCAGAAAAATGATCTAGAACTATCTTGGGTTTTTAGGATTATTTCAAGTCCTTAGACTTGCTTATATAAATATAGATACGAAAAAAAAATATAGATGCGAGAGCAGAGGATAAGCCCACCTAAAATTTTTGCACATGAAACCTTCAGCTTCTTATTGCCCCAAAGGCCTGTTGTCTATTACTTTAACTACCCCCTACCCTACCCCCAAAAAAACCACATACACACACCACAATCCATATCTGACTCTGAAGGGATAATACGGAGAATAACAAATCTTTATCTTGCACATTTAGTGGTGGGAAATGATTTCCTACATGTGAAAGGCAATTCAATAGTTTTAAAGCACATGACTTAAAATATATATTGTCGAATTAACCTTTTAACAGCTTTATAATATAACTCACTTACCAGACAATTCACCTATGTAAACTGTATAATATGGTTTTAGTATATTCACAGATATGTGCCAAGCATCACCTCAACAATATACCTGTATCATTCCTCTACACTGTCCCCTTCTCCTCTCCCGCCCACCCCAATAGCCACACCCAATTGCTCATTTACTTTCTAACTCTATATATTCTCCTGTTCTGGAATGTATGAATGAATCCAATGGAACCACAGACCACACTGAGTGGCCAGATTATTATGATCTTTGAACACATAATAATCTGGCCACTCAGTGTATATCCTATATAACAAAAGGATAATATGCAAATTTTTCCTTCGACCAGGAGTTTGACCAGTAGATAGGCCAGCCAACCGCCCATGTCCTCTTCCCCTAGGCCAGACTGGCTGGACTCCACCAAATTCACGCACCAGGCCTCTAATACACACACACTTAACACACACACACTTAATACACACACACACACATACACACACACACACACACACACACACACACACACACACACACACACACATTGAGTGACCAGATTATTATGCATTCAGAGATCATAATAATCTGGCCACTCATTGTATATGACCTTTTGTAAGTGACCTTTTTCATTTAGCATAATGTTTCCAAAGTTCCTCTATGCCGTAGCATGTATCAGTACATTCATTCCTTTTTATGGCCGAATAATATTCCATTGTGTGGATATATAATTGACCTTCCAACAGCACTGGTTTGAACTACACGGGTCCACTTATACACAGATTTTTTTTAAAAAATAAATACTGTAAATGTATTTTTTCTTCTTTATGATTTTCCAAACATTTGCTTTTCTCTAGCTCACTGCATTGTAAGAATACAGTATATAATACATACAATACACAAAGTAGGTGTTCATCTACTAAAAAAAAAGGATTATGTTCACGTTAGTAGTGATTTCAAGTTTAATCCCAATTTTAGAAATATTAAAAGATGCATTCTAGAAGCAAACAAACGCAGCCCGTTTGTTCCACTTTTCAGTTCAGGAGATGGCACTAGAAAAATCAAGAAGCTTTTAACACGTGTGCTTCATGTGGTGTGCTTTTCTTATGTGTCACATGGAGATGACAACGGGGTGCTTTCAGGATAATACTGTTGACCACAGTCCTCTCTAAATCTCCCTTGGACATTTACCCAATAGAACCTCACTTTTGTAGGTAAATAGATCTGTGCAGACCCATAGCAAATCATTCCTGTCCTTCAGATAATCAGGGCTTCCGGCTTTGAGTGCTTTCAAAAGAACGCACGTTGGTCTCTGAAACTCAACAGCCAGCGGCAGGGATGAGAACCACCACCAACGGCCCAGACATTCCTAGGGAAAGGACACAGAGTGGGCAAAATGACAATATATGGTTTCCAATGTGGCTTTCCCTGACTTACGTTCTTGGCTATCAGTTCTCTCGCTTTCATAGCTGATGATTTATTTCATTTAGAAAAAATCAATAGATGGGGGAAAGTTGTTTTTAAAAATATATATATTTTATTGATTTTTCACAGAGAGGAAGAGAGAGGGATAGAGAGCTAGAAACATCGATGAGAGAGAATCATCGATCAGCTGCCTCTTGCACACCCCCTACTGGGGATGTGCCCAAAACCAAGGTACATGCCCTTGACCAGAATCGAACCCGGGACTTTTCAGTCCACAGGCCAAGACTCTATCTACTAAGCCAAACCAGTCCCGGCAATGGGGGAAAGTTTTAATCCTGTAACTACACCTGCTTGGCTTAGGGAACAGAGTTTAGTCTTAGTGATATTTTCATTTCATCCAGTGACTTAGGAACCTAAAGCCTCAAGTAGTAGACCCTTTGAGTGGGAGGCATCTGCAAAGTCCAGTGGAGTTTTCTCAAGTCCCCACCCCTCCCTCCTGCATGTCTCTGATGCGATGCAGGAGATGCTCTTGTTAATCTCCTTTAAGGTCCTATTCACGTAATGGAAATGCCTGGCTGCATAATTGCTTCGAGCCTATTGCTATTCGAAATGGAAAATATAATAATCTAATGGTATTGTCTCCCTAAACGAATGAGCTTTTTCAGGAGTGGCTGTTGGTGCCACCCATGTGATCCAGAGAGGTTAATGCAGTTAAAGTTATTTCACAGTCCATTAAGGAGCTTACGGTGACCTCGCGACCTTTGCGCCAACAACACAGAATCCATTATCATCACAATGGAGGGGCTGTGGGTTCCGCTGACTTGACAATGGGCCCCGGGAAATCCCAAGTTAGTACTTAGTTTTTTTTTTAAAAAAAATAAAATAATAAAAAGCACTTTTCTTTCTGCTTCTTGGGTATGGTTATTAATATGCCCCCTTGTAATTTGTAACATTAACATTGCGGCAGGAATAGAAAAGGACATTGAAATGAAGATGTCAAATCTGCTGACTGCGTTAGGTGCCTGAGAATACTGGCGAGGCATTGAAGTAGGGGATATCTCCCAGCAAAATCAAGATGAACAGAGCGGAGGAACTCGGGGAAATGAATGATAAATTATCACGGGTTGTGAAGTTCACTTGGGCAAATAATAGCTTTCTTCCAAGTTCAATGTTACCATCTCTTCTGAGATGTAGTGAATGCTTTAGAGAGAAACAAACACTCCGAATGCTACAGGAGGAATGTTAGAAACAGGATTCGTTAAGACGTCATGAAAATACTGACTTTATCAGAAATCAAATTTCAGAGAAATCTGACACGCCACCAATTTTCAAGAACACCACGGCGTGACAAATAGTGTCATTCTACAGATACCAATCGTTTATCTTTCTTCAGAATGCAATTTGGTGAAAGACATCCCTGCCACTCACATTTAGAAACCAAGTTTAAGGCATGAGGTTAAAATATAAAGATGACCCGCACCCCCGCCCCTCTACACCAAATACTGGACAAGAAAGTGTTAATTACCATTTTTGTCCTCTAAAATGAACTTGACTGCACAACAGTCTCCTTTGGAGAAACAAGAAGCATGGAATTTAAAATTAGATGCTGCAGTCCTCCGTGCCAAGAGAAAAGAAATCGCAGATCAAAGAACCCCCATGCCAAACAAAAACAACAAAATTAAACAAGATTGTCGGTAGATATTAAAGGAGAAATTGTAAACATAGGCCATAGAAGAACCAGCATATTCCTACAACCCAAAAAGGACACATTTCCAAATAATGTAAGGAATGCATTTAAAGGTGATTAAAGAATCCAGTAGGAGGTTGCAAAGATAATGATTACTGTTGGTAGTTAACACAACTTACTTCATTTAAACACAATAAGGTTTTAGCACTTTTCACAGCTCCAAATGTCTGTAATATAACCACACCAAGAGGGAAGCCGAGCTCATGAGCTAATTTTCAGGAGCGCACTGTGGTGATGTCTTTTTATGGCTTTCTATCTGAGCGAATAATTGAAAAAAAAAAGAAAAAGCATCACCCACTTCCAATGAGTCCAAAGAATATAACGCGATCAAAGAGTATTTCCCAAACACAGCCCTACTTGACACCCACTGTATTCAGTCATTCAAAGAATATATCAGATTTAGTTTGTGAAACTGTCGTGAAAACCATCTGAACGCCCAAAATAATTATTTCATCATTTATTATTAAAGAAGTTTCCAGAAGCTGTAGTCACTGGATATTAAACCCACAGGGGAGCTGTTGCTATAAGAGGACTTAAAAGTATTTCAGCTTTTGAATTTTTCTTAAATTCTTGAATAGCAAAACCAGCCAGGAAATAATTTACAAGGCAAAATGGCCAGGTAAGACACTTCCGTTACCTGCTCTAATTCATCAACCTGGAGTGTTTGGCAAGTTATCTGCGGTGGTTGGAGGATGCAGTTGTAACTTAGGAAAGTCTGAAAGTTGTGTTTTTAGTTTTTCTTCCTCCGTAAATAAATATGTGTTTCAGGCATTCATCTGATTTTCACTATTATGTAAAACATCTTGTAAAGCATTTCACTCTTTGTATTAGTCAGGATTCCAGACAAGAAGAGGAAAGGAGCAGAATGAAAAATTGGCAAATGGCAAAGCAACCGCAAGCAATGCATTAAAAAGAGCATCTATTTTAAAGGGGAGGCGAGCACACAGTGGTTGCAGGCCAGGATTTCATGTGAACCAACTATGTCTAATTTGGATGGGGTCCTAGGAAAAAATATATAGATGAATTTCCACAATTTGCCTAGTAGGATATTAAAAATTTTTTTTCAAATACATTTAGACAGACAAGGCCAACAAGTAACATAGCAATAGCACCATTATGGTCAGCTTTCTCCTACTGCTGAGTATATACTGGATAGAATCAGCATTATTGCCATCAGCCTCACCGTAAACTGGAGGTTCAAGCATCGCTTTGTTTTTTCTTTAACTTTTCTCAGAATAATGCTGGCTTGGATGGTTCAGAGCTATCCCAGCGAGCAATAATAATAATGGGGGGGGGGGGTGGAGCCACCCTCTAAACTGCGTATAAAAAAAGGAGGCTCTTAGGAACGGACCGTGTAAGGGGGCTAATTTGCTCCTTGAAGGCTTTGAGTGCAGACCAAGTCACCCCTCAGCGGCTAACAGAAAGTGCGAGAAAGTGGAGAACGACGCTCCAACGTGCGTCTGAGGCTCCAGCAGCCAGAAATAAACCGGCTCTTGGCTGAAGACGTCAGTCAGTGCGGCTGTGAAATTGATACCCCTCCTTGGCCGAGTCCCAGACAATATGTTGCCTTTCGGGGCCTGATCAACATGATGGATGCGATCTGTGAATCCGGGGGGGGGGGGGGGGGGGGCGCTCGCCTCTCATCACACCCACTGTCCTCCACGGAGAGGCAGCTGTGGACGCACGGGCTCTGTAAGCTTCCTCCCTCCCTGTCCACCCCCAGAGCACCGACAGCCTGGGAGGAGAAAAGGGGGGCAAAACAGACACAGGGGGGACTCCCTCCTGGAAGAGGAGAGAAAAGGAGAGGAGAGACAAGCTATTGATCGAGACCTAGGTGGCAGCAACTGAGCAGTATATTTGCCTTCCAAAGAGAATTCAGACTTCGCTTCTGGTGTCAAAACAAACTCTCTGAAGAGGTGCCATGGTTTTTTTTTCCTTCTTTTTCTAAAAATACGGATTTTTTTTTCTGCTTCAGTCTCATAGTGGTGATGGGAGTCTACATCCCTGTTTTGTGTTGGTTCATTTCCCTCTTTGGTTTTGATGTGTGCATCATGGATGTTCGAGTTATGGTAATCTGTCCCCAAAAATAACACGTGAAGATAAATAAGTTTACAGAGAGAAAAATGATGTAAAATCTCCCAAGGACCACTATGTAGCTCATGGAAACGCTGTGGGTGTGAGTGGCGATTTTTCAGTCCTAGGGGAGAGAATTCCATGGTATCGGCACTCAGTAAAGAGTTGTTCCTCCTTTTATATGGGCGGACTTTACAGTCAGTTCTCAGATTTGGAGCACATGCGCATTTGGAGGTAGAGAGCACTAGTCAAGGGATATGGCCAAAGAGCTCAGATAAAACACGTGCGAAGATTAGATGAGTTGCATTTGCCCATTTCTGCCCATTCGTCTCTTAAGGCTTTCATATTATTGATAACCTGATTGATACGATCATCATTACTTAATGACTACGGCTTGGCACCCTACTGGGGAGCAACAGCCCACAACCACACACAAGCAGTAACTGGCTAGAACATGACCAGTTATGCATGGATACATTTCTTATGGCATAAATAATAAATGCAGCAGGGGTTCTGGAAATAGGAAACTTTATTCATAGTCTGTTCTTAAGGTGCTTGGGTCGTTTCTCAGTGTTTCTGCGTTCTTGGTCACTAGCAGGAAGGAAAGTGATCTCTTGGAGTGTGATTATTCGAATACTTTACTCTCCTTATGAAAAAGTAAAACTAGCCCAAACCGGTTTGGCTCAGTGGATAGAGCTTCAGCCTGCGGACTGAAAGGTCCCAGGTTCGATTCCGGTCAAGGGCATGTACCTTGGTTTCGGGCACATCTCCAGTGGGGGATGTGCAAGAGGCAGCTGGTCAATGATTCTCTCTCAACGATGATTCTGATTCTCTATCCCTCTCTCTTCCTCTCTGTAAAAAAATCAATAAAATATATTTTTTAAAAAGAAAAGAAAAAGTAAAGCTAAGTTCTGGTAAGTCAGGATTAGGATCAAAACTCAAGTTTTCAGGGCCACGGTCACCAGGATCTCAGGGATATTTTTCTCTTCCTCCAGTGTGTACTATTGACTAGCCATTAGTAGATGGGTTTGCAGTCCTATCAACAGACACTCCTTGCAGAGGCTTTCTGGGTGAATGTCCCACTAACAGTCTCCATAGAGTACGCTCTGAGAGATTTTGCATTCCGATCTGGGGGTGGCAGGGGGGGAGGGGACCTTCAATGGGTGCTACAGACACTACCTCACGCCCAGCAGCTGAACATGGCATGTGTTGCCAAATCTCTCTTTGCCCTTCACGGGAAGCCCATATTGACTGCTTCAGAAACTCTTTGTGGGAGCTATTATTCTCAAATTGTTTCCCAACTTATGCCGCAATTGAAAACTGGACAGCTTTCCAATGGCCCTCGCATTCCCATTGATTACCAATACAGCTCCTCAGAATTAAGACTATCAGGCTATTCTCTCGCGCCGGGAGTCCTGTTGACTCTGGGTGGCTTTCATTTAAATATCACGCCATCCAGCAGGTCCCCGACTCCCCGTTAAGATAACGCACAAGGCGGTCAATTAGATTTATTGTCTCTTCTCTGGACGCTATGGTAGGTATGACTGCGAAACACGAAAACACACACACACACACAAAAACACCCAACAACCCAGGGACGTGATGTTCCCTTCACGTCAAGGTCTCCCAGGAGCAGTCGCTGAGCTTAGTTTCTGCTGCATCAGACGGTCTCAAGGTGTGCGATTTACACGTTAGGGTGAGGCCATTGCAATGATCAAATGGCTAATGTGTTTTCTGAATAAATGCATTCTAACACTGTTGGGTTATCAGATCAAATAAATACATATTTATTGAGTGATTACTATGTATAAGGCACTGGGCTCAGCCCTGGCAGAGGGGACGCTGGGAGTGCCTTTCAGACCTCGTCTTCAGTTCTCAGAATATGCTACCAAAAGGGAAATCAACAGGAAAGAGGAAAAGAATCACATCTAAGCTGTTTCTGAGGGGCTTAAAAATCATTCTGGGACACTCTCAGTGGTCCTGGGATTATTCAGCGGGACAATACTTTTCTCAAGGTCACATAGCAAGACAGACGGCGTAATTCTTCAAACCATCGTGTTCCTTGTGAGAAGAAATTGGGCTGACCATCTCCCCCAAAATCTCCAAAAGGCAAGTCAGACTAACTTGTCAAGCTCTGAATTAAGCGACGGGTGAAACCGTGGAATCAAAGGGGCAATGGAACTTAGATTTTATTCAACCTACCCGCAAGTAACTAAGAATCATGAGTTGGTTTCCCTCTCCTCGATCCTGGCTTTGTTTTGGCACCTGTTTGTGAACCTCGGTTCTCAGTGCAGTCGGCAATTTAACATTATAGCACAAACAATCCCTATTTCACCAGCGTGAACTTGCCATCACATGGCCTACAATTTCAGTGCCGAAAGACCCCTCATTGAACACAATCCTTATACATCCACCCGAGGCAAGGGCTTGCGGGAGCTGGGACCCTCTTCCCCCTTCCAAACCCCGGCACACACCAACCCAGAAGCTAGACTTTGGCCTGAAGGCAAGATTGACACACTCCTTTATCCTGTTAGTATGTTGAAAACTTTGCATCACAAAAAACCTGCCATGGTTTCTTTTTATACCCACCGAAAAAGCTCATCACCTTTAACAAAGTGCCTCCAGGAGTGCCGATGGCTTGTATTCCTGTCCTTAAGGAAAAGGCCAGCTTCCTTCTCTTTCCTAAGCATGTAACGTCGGGCTAGACTGACAAATGGATTGAAAGATGCCAACCTGGAGCTCGAGTGAATCTCTGATGACAAAGTTGTTGTAGCGTCTTCAAGGTTTTCTCTTTGTTTGTGTGACGCTCAGTGATCTCTCCCGCAATCTGTTTTTGTCTGCAGCGGCTGACATAGATCAGCGGGCCTGGCGTGGTTAGATTGATTGGAACCTCAACTTAGCCATTTCCTTGCAGAACCATTACTTCCTATCTCGGCCTCCCTCCTTCTTTCCCCCTCCTTTTCCCCCGTAATGATGTGACATTTGTCCTGTGGACGAACGGCTGGGCTCGATCGCTCTTCTCCTGGCAAGCATACACACCGCACTCCAGCCCTCCTCGGCACCATTAATATTATATATGGATGCCTGTGTCGAATATTTGCATTTGGGGTCCCAAATCAGGATGGGAGGGTGTGTGGGTGTGTGTGTGTGAGGAGGGGGTGGAGGAAGCCAGCTGACTGATGATGGGGAATGTAAGAGAACCAAGAGGAGGTGATCAAATTTATATTCATGTCCTAACCTATCTTCTTATAACTGCTCATTTTGGTGCTTAAGCGTTTTGCTGCCTGGGGCTAGAAAAGAAAAAGGAAAAGGAGAGAAAAGAAAGAAAGAAAGGAAGAAAGCACTATATTACCTTGTTTATTTATTCTATTTCTGACCCCAGTGTCCTTTGCTAAATGGCTTACTGTTCCTTTTCTTTAAATATATATATATATATATATATATATATATATATATATATATATATATATATATAATTGATTTTTTTTAACAGAGAGTAGGGGTGAGGGAGAGAGAGAGAGAGCCAGAAACATTGATGAGAGAGAAACATCAATCAGCTGCCTCCTCCACTCCCCCCACTGGGGATGTGCCCTCAACCTAAGTACATGCCCTTGACCGGAATTGAACCTGGGACCCTTCAGTTCGCAGGCTGACGCTCTAACCACTAAGCCAAACTGGTTAGGGTCCATCCTCACTCTTCAGTCAGAATGAGCACCTTCTGGTATTTGTTATAAAACAACAGAAATACTTTCTGAGACAGAGGTTATGCTAAATGTATAGATCTCGTCTTTAAAATAGGAAAGGGGGAAAAAGCCAGCATGGCACAAGAGGATAGGAATTGAGTTGTGCTTGGGATAGCAAGTGATTACCGTTAATGCACTTAGAGATAAATTAATTTCCCCCAAGTTTTATTCATAATTTTTATAAATGTCTTTTAATGTTTTAAATGTTAATTCTGTTATGAAGCCAGTATATTTAGATTAGGGAATTAAACCGAATTAATTTCAAGGCCCAAGATTCTTAATTGCCAATCACACAAGTCACCACTCACCCACTTTACAATTAGCCCTAATTATAGAGTTATCACATGTTTATTTAGTTATTCAAAGCTTCTTGGGCTTTGAAGTGTAAAACAATACAAGGAGATTTTAAACTGTGGCTGAGAAAAAAAATTAGAAAATCATGGTGGTCACAAAAGTTATTCTTTGAAGTAACTAAGCCATTATCTACCTACTGAAATTCCTTATGCTTAATGAACCTATCAATAAAGAAAGATAAATATTTAAGTTTCAATATAATGATATTGTATGTAAAATAAAATAAAGACATGGCCCATCAACCTGTATTACTGGCCATAACTACTTATTTATTGCACTATCATGAAATTGGAGAGCAACTTTCTCCATGTCCCCTTCTTGACATCCCCAAGTGCATGGCCCGGGTCAGGAAAGGAAAAATACTGAGACATGTGAAATACGGGAAGGAGATAGAAAAATTGGTGGAATTCATAGGAGAGAGAAAAGGAATCTTAATTGTATGAGGAGAACAGCCAAATAGATGACCTTGAACAACAAGGAAGGGCATTTTATCCTCTAGCATAGACAAGAGCACGGGAGGCGATAGGGAGATACATGTCATGGAGGAATGGAGGGAAACTGGGAAAATCCTCAGATGACCTCCTTCCATGGAGTGCATGTTGGGGGTGAGAGAGAGTACAAGGTGTTTAGAAATGAGCTGAAGACTTGAGGCTTTAGTCTGTGGGTCCAGCTGAGGTTTATACAATGAGTTCCTAGTGAACCCAGCAATGCACTTGCAGACTTAAATCTGTCATCTGTGATGGATCAGAAGGAAAAAACAAAGAGATTAAAAAATATATATATTTTATTGATTTTTCACAGAGAGGAGGAAGGGAGAGAGATAGAGAGATAGAAACATCGATGAGAGAGATACATCGACCTGCTGCCTCCTGCACACCCCCCCACTGGGGATGTGCCCACAACCGATATACATGCCCTTGACCAGAATCAAACCTGGGACCTTTCGGTCCACAGGCCAACGCTCTATCCACCAAGCCAAACTGGTTTCGGCAAAACAAGGAGATTTTGAGTAGGTAGAATGCGTGTGTAGAGATGGTCCATAGCCCCCCAGGGGCATACATTTGGTGTCAAGTCCAATGCTGGAAGAATTGAAATTGTGTCTGAGAGCCAAACTGGGGAAGAAAGTAAAGGTAGAAGTACCTGCTGGATCTGCGAACAGAGAAAGTTAAACGATTCGAGGACAAAGAGCTGCTTCAGTGGCAACATGGCAAACTCCTGGTAAAACAACCTGCTCTTGCTAAAAGAGGCAAATTTCAGAACTCATAACCTGGGAGGTGGGCTTCTCCCCTATGGATGGTATGATCGCTGGGGTGAAGCTCTTCGTATTGGGCCTCTTTTCCATTGGAAAGCATGCCTGGGGGTGAGGGCTTGGTGGTAGCCTAAGATGTTGGTAGCTATCCTAGGCACTTCTTATTTTAGCTTTAGTTACTGTCTTGCCATAAATACACATTCCCTGAGAATAAACAGAACTAGGCCCACATTCACAATTCACGCTACTGAAACCCATGGGGTCACATCCCCTGTTTTGGGAAGCTAATTTTGTTCTCCTCACTCACCGGGCCAGGAAAGCCACCGGGATTATTCCGCAGGCCACGGACCTAGGTCTCATTTAGCTCTGCATTCCTTAGCAGAGTCTCAGATACTGAGGAAATGTTTGATGAAGGCCTGATGGACAAAGGATGGAGTGAATGAAATGATGAGAGTGAAGATAGAATAGAAAAAAAAGTCTAAGTCACATTGGGGGAAAGTGCAGAAATGCAGGTGAGTTGAACTGAGTGGAACGGATGGCATGAGGATGAGGATGAAGAAAAGGTGGTCTAACGAAATGACGTCAATTCTTCAAAGGAGGGCGCATTGTTGGATTATATTTATGAAGGAACCATGGGCGAGGAGAAGAATCCATGCCCTCCCCAGTAGCACGAGGAGGGGGCACACACAGTAACTAGAAATGAAGTGTCACTGGGGAACAGCCACGAACAGTTTAAGTCCTTCAAGGAGGAATGATATACGGCAACACCGCACACCTATTAAAAGCATGCGACATTTTCCTTGGTGCTTGGCAAGGCATATATTTTAAAGTTTGCTTGAGAGCGCCTTGGATCTTTCAAGGAGTCCGTGGGAAGATGAACGTGTATTTACTAACTATTTCTTATAGAAATAATCTTTCAATCGTGTGCTTTAAATGGCTACTGTCCGCATAACACGATGGAGAATTCTGATCTCCGGTGGCCAGTTCCAAAGTCCAGTTTTGATTAATCAGAGAATTGGTTTAATCATTCGTGGCAAGAAATAATGAATGAATGCAGCTGCAAACTCTGGGCCGAGCCCTGAGCCAGGGCTGCTTCAGCCTCTGCTAGGCCCCTCACCTACTGTACCATGTTATGTTCCAGTAGGATAGGATTATGTATAGGCTCTGAGATAAAAAATAAACCACTGTTATGGAGATTAGATGTGGGGCAACATAGCAATCATTGGGTTATCTTTTTCACCTAATGAAAGAAGAAAACGGGAAATAGGGCCAGAATGCCATAAGACTGGTTCATGTGTGGGTGAAACTGGATGTAGGTGATGAGGCTAAGAGATTTCCTAAAGGTCAAAGGTGAGCTGTAGCAAGCTCACCAATCACTGGTCACCATTCTTTCTAAGTTTTTTTTTAAAGAATTTTTAAAAATATGTTTTATTGATTTTTTACAGAGAGGAAGGGAGAGGAATAGAGAGTAAGAAATATTGATGAGAGAGACACATCAATCAGCTGCCTCCTGCACACCCCCTACTGAGGATGTGCCTGCAACCAAGGTACATGCCCTTGACCAGAATCAAACTGGGACCTTTCAGTTCAAAGGCTGATGCTCTATCCACTGAGCCAAGCTGGTTAGGGCTCTTTCTGAGTTTAACTTTTAATTCTCCACGACACAAGACCAAGGCTGTTCTCCTACTCCTGTGGCCTTCTATCAGACCTGGGAGGTTACTAGGTGATCACTGAAGTCTAACACCATCTCCTTTCAACAGGGGGTAGAGTTATCAGAGGTCATCAAACACAATAAATAGCAGAACTCAAATGACCTCATAAAATACTCAGAAAGCAGATATTCTTTGTTCCAACTAAGAAGCCCCCATGTTCCTAACACGTCTCTCAAGTTTTGGAGGATTTAGGGGGAAAAAAACCCCACCAGGATTCCTGAGAAACTGGGATAAGTCGTTACTTTGCAAGGGAAGTTTCACCCAAATAAGTTTCAACTGTCAGGTCCTGGCGACTTGCAGCTAAAATGAACACCAAACAATGTCTATTCCAATGGTCGGCAAACTGCGGCTCACAAGCCACATGCGGCTCTTTGGCCCCTTGAATGTGGCTCTTCCACAAAATACCACGGCTTGGGTGAGCCTATTTTGAAGAAATGGTGTTAGAAGTTTAAGTTTAAAAAATGTGGCTCTGGAAAGAAATGTCAGTCATTGTACTGTTGATATTTGGCTCTGTTGACTATTGAGTTTGCCGACCACTGTCCTAGTCCTTTAAAAAGCAACAACGTTGTTTCCTGTGATGGGGCATATTTGTAGAAAGAGAAGACAGAAAATCAATACTTAGGGGAGGAATTCAATGATCAAAGTGGGCTTTACCTTAAGCACGTTGTTTCCCTCCATTTGGCAATAGATCCCCTTTCTTTCTTCTCATCGCCCACATTCCCTGGAATGGTCCAAGCCTGCACATCGCTCACCAACATTTCATAAGATGCTCTGGCTCATGCCTTTGGATCCACATTCTGAGTATAGACTGAACTTAGTGTTCTGACCTAAGGTGGGGGACAATCCCACCCCTTATGGGGCATTCTGATGTCACAGTGATGGGGGGAGGGGTCATGAGAGAGCATTCACCATGTACTGGCCCAAGGTTAGTTGTAGTGAACTAGCCTTCTGTTGACATGCTTGGTTTTTGGCATAAGGCCTTGACATCGTGGACTGGATATTATTCGTCTTTGTTCTTCCAGCACCTAGCTCAACAGGTGATGGTTAAATGAATGAGGAAATAAATGAAAGAGGAAAAATAAGAAGTGTGTGTGTTGAACCACAGACAGTGCTGCATGGAACCAATGGCTTCTTGCAAATTTACTCAGTTAACTGTAAGGTTGAAGGGACAATCGTGAACTGAAGATGTAGAGGAGTCACAAATCTGTGAATGCTAAGGAACCATGTTTTCCCCCATAACCTTGCAGATTCATATACTTAAGAGAATCGCGGTGCTTTTGACAGTGTTGGAGATGGATGGACGTGGCCAAGGAAATAAGGGTCTTATGAAAATCAAAAGGCTCTCAAGCCCCCCTTTTAAAGAAAATCTATTTTCTTAAATGAAGAAAATTAGAATGTGCCTCCGTGACCACAGACAGAAGCAGGCTGTTCAGAAGCTTGAAAGCAGCGGCTCAAAAGCCGACCTTCCTGCAAGCTCATTGCTGGTGGAATTTCTGTAATTTCCTCTGGAAACTCCAGCTGTTCCACAGCACGCAGCTAATGGAAGGGTAAACGCCATTAAACAGGAGCTAACCATTAGAATATTTTTAAAGATAGGACGAGCGTCGGATGTTTTAATCAAATAATTTGCTAATCACCCGGTATGGTGTGGCTTTTCAATTCAACTCTCAGTCTACTCAGACTGAGGACTACTCAGTCCTCCCTGAGATCTGTGCTCCTCCTTCTCCCCCCTCTCTATCTCTCCCCCCCTCACTTCCTCTCCCACTCCCTCTCTTCATCCCCCTCTTCCTCCTCTCCTTCCTGCTTCTCCTCATCCCCTTTCCCTTCTTCCCCTCCCCTTTCCTCTTCCTCCTCCTCTTCTTCTTCCTCTTCCTCCTCCTCCTCCTCCCCCCCCCCCTCCACTTCCTCAGCCAACCAGGCCCTCATTTTTCTTTGGAATGTTCCTGGGATCCCATTAAGGAGTGCTTTAGTCCAAGTTACCGAGGTGATCAAGAAAAATTAAGGCCCTAAATAACAGCAAAATCGTAAGAAATTTAGACAAAATGACTCTCCGCATCACAGATTTTGTTTACCGGTGGGTAATTAATTCTCCACATATGTTGGGAACATCTGTTGCCGTGACCCGCCACCGGAGCTGCGGAACCACTGCTGCGTGGTCTCCCCGCAGGTCATTAGCACAGCTCTGAACGCAGCCCCTTCCTCCTGCCCTCAGCCCGGCCACTTCCTCCTGCGCCCGGAGCTTCTGCAGGTAACTCCCTCCCAGTGAGATGCCCTCCCCACCTGTGGGCATCCCTGGCCACCCCCTCTTCTCTCCCCAGAGGGCTGAAAGCAGAGGAGAGCAGCTACCTCTTTGCAGGGGGGGGGGAGGAGGGAGAAAGGAGATGTGTGGGGGGTCAGGTGCAGGAGAAGTCTGCGCTGCCCACTGGGCAGCCTAGCTCCACCTTCACGCTGACTGGGATCCCACAGAAAACTGGATGTTTCTCTCCAGTATAACTGGAGAGAAATTGGCTTCCGGTTGCCAAGAGGCCTTGTCTGGGCAGAAAGCAAAGATGGCAGAGGACGTCTGGGAAGGGGGCTTTGGCAGGGCCTAGGAGATGCCATTCGCTGCTTGGCAGCAGGGCCATCGACGCAAAGGGGAGGGAGGCTTGTGGAGAAGGGAGAACCTGCCTGAGGTTCTACCCAATGCCAGCCCACCCCCCTCCCTACTCTCCCCCCCCCCCAACCCCAGCAGCTTTAGGGGCCAGAGTAGCCTGGAAAAGCAGAGATGAAAAATGGCAGAGCCACAGGAACTTTGAAAGTGAAATGGTGATAGGAGAAGGCACTGTTGGCTACTGATGGTGAATTGGAAAACTGGCACAGTTTTACACCCTCCCTCCCTCCCCTCTGTGCCCTAACATAGCGCATGGCACATGTTCATGCTCGTTTACCTGCCCGTTCCCATACCAGCAGTGAAGTTCTTAAGGACAGGGAATCTGCTTGCCCCTCCTGGTATCTAGCATCTCACTCCGCTAGCTGTCACGGAGCAAACGCTCACGAGCGTGTGATGAGTGAATGCGCTGGTGTCACCTTCCTTTCACTACAACCCTGCACTAGGACGTTGTCGTTTCTGTTCTCCTCGTGAGGAAACGGAGGCTTGGAGGTCTGGGGCTGCCTGCCTGCCAGCTCAGCCGTGTCTGTGCTCGGCATCTGTTCTTCCCCAACTGCAATGGTGTCCATGACCAGAGCTGTTTCCCCAGAAGCTTGGGTGATGTTCTCCCAGAATGGAGAAAGATGGACAGTATCTAGTTAAATGATGGAGTTAGACTTATTTAATCATTTTTTTTCAAAAGGCACGTATAGCAGTGAAGAGCGTAGATGTGAGAGTCTTCCCTGGCTTTAATTCCCGATTCTGCCATCATCACGGGCAAGTACTTGACCTCGTGGAGCCCTAGTGTCCTCCCCCTGTGAAACTAGGATGCCACCAGTTTCCAGGGGCTAGGATTACTGTGAGGCCCACACAGACAATGCATGAAAAGCACGGGCCACACGTGCTCAGTCAACTATGCAGAAGACGTACCTTTTTCCTGTGTGGGTTTTAATAATTATGGTAAACACACATCTTACACAACAAGCGCTAAGTGGCATAGTCATGGTGGACGCGCTGGGTCAAACCGGCGGGGTCCAAGGCTGCCCAATCGGAAGGGTATTCTCTCTTTACCAGAAAATAAGAAAACCTGATGTGTAGCTTTTGCTTATTCCTCAGGACAGCGAGGCACTGGTGGGGAGACTGCAAGGGAATGAAGAGTCCCCCCTTTCCAGGGCAGATGGGCCCCTCTGCTCCCCCACATCCAGCCAGGACCAAGCATTAGTCACTACCCACCAAAACCCAAGGAACTCCCATCTGTCAGCTAAGGGAAGAGCTCCACCTAGGACCACTGTGTAGACTCAGAATACAAGGATGCCTGGTGGCGAGAAAGGGAAGAGGGGGATCCCGACACAGGGATTGGGGAGACGGCGGGAGACATTTACCAGAAACCCTCCACTTTCAAAGTCCTGATTTCTGGAGCCCTGGCTAAGTTCAACAGCGATTCCCAACCTTGGTTTTGATCAGACTCAGAGCCGCTCTAACCTCCTTCCATCAGAGAACCGTTCAATAGATGAAACCTCTATCCAGAAACCTCTATATTCAACACATGCTTTAGAGTTAAAGAACGACATTGTTTAGGAATGCACACTTTAAAAAAGGAAGTGAACCAGAACATAGGATTCTGGCTTACCTTGGAGACACGGTGGCCAAGCTGTGAACTGTGAACGAACCAAGCCGTTGTCAGATATTCTTTTTAAATGAACAAATATTGCACACACAAAAAATGCCTCTTCAAAATAAATCCAGGAAAAACTATTGTGATAGCCTGCACTGTGTGTTCATGGTGAATTTGTCCTGTCCCTGTCCCACACTAAGTTTCTTACCTTATTTTCCAGGAGCAGTCTTGTCCACGCTGATTCATGGCGGTTCTTCTCTCAGCGGATTGTTCATCCTGTTTTCCTCGCGTGCTCCGTCCACGAACTCCTGCTAGCTCCATTTTCACAATGTCCCTACTCTCACTTCCTTGGTCTTTAGCCCCAAGTGCTCACTTCTGACCTTTGACATTGTCTCCCCCACTAGAATGTAAGTATCTTTGGAGATGAAATGTCTGTGCTGTCACGGGTTTATCATTAGCCTTTCAAAAAGCACGAAGTGGATGTGTAATAAATGTTTGTTGCGTAAATGGATGAACGGCGGCAGACTCACCTCTGTGCTTCGCGTCTTCATCTTGAGGCATGGGACAGCCGTGCTGCGGTCAAAGGGTTGCTGGGGAAATTAAATGAGATAAAATATACATGTAAGGCCCTTAGAACTTACCTTGTGCACAGTAAATATGAAAACAATATGTTTGTTATTATACATGTTTGGGTATACTATGGAATTGGCCCCCTTAAAAATTATTTTGTGGGAGTTGTGTACGTCCCATGGGTAATACATGATTTAACCTTTTACCTTAATTTGCATGTGGCAGCCCCATTGCATGAATAAGAAAATGAGGTGCAGAGGTATGCAGAAATGTAATTGGGGTTACAGAGTTGATGTTCTAAGCCTACTGGCTTCTAAGTTTTAGTCTTGTCAAACCCCATGTGAGACGGGAAAAGAGAAGGGTCAGGTGTCAGAAGAACACAGTCCCAGAAACTTCTTCTGATTGGCTCTCTGAAGGCAACTTGGCACCTCCCCCGTTGACATCTGGGATATGACATGGGTCTGACTTCCACAAGTCTCATCCCTCCCATGTGTTTTGGTCCTGAATGCGCTGAAAATTTATTTTTTTTTAGTTTGTGTTGAAACCAGGGAAGGGGAATGCAATGGTGAAGGAGAGAATTATCCCTTCCAAATGCTGGTGACAGGCACATTAAAAAAGAAAAGAAAAGAAAAAGAAAAACCCAACCCAAAGCCCATACGGATGTAGTTGCTATGATAAATCACTTTTTAATCAGTCATAATTTCGCATTAAGTGCTGAATAAATGCCCTTTGTTTCATACTTAAGCTGTCAGCGAGGATCATCGGGAGGGCAGACTCGTGCCTGTCCGGGGAGCAGAGAAAAATCAATACTATTTTTAATTAAAGGCCGCACAGCCCAGCTTGGAGACAAGCACATCTTCTTGTCAGTTCATCTCCCCTTTAAACTCGCTCAAGTTCGGTGCCAAAGTTAAGAGGCAGCCAAAGGCAGGAATAGTGACGCAAATGCTTGGAGCGGGGGTTGTGGGGGGTGGAGGCAGGGAGGCCTGTGGGTGGGGGAGGTGGGGAGGTCCTAGGACTGTGTCTTTCACTCAGCCAGGCCCCAGGGGACAATTAGGGGAGGACGAAAGGCACCCACTGGCTTAGGCTACAGACAGGACCTTTGCACTCGCAGAAAACAGCATCAGAGGGCAGTCAAACAGACACTTTTGGAAGTCTTTTTTTCTTTTCACAGTTCAGCACAGAGCAGCTTTAAAATGGTCCCCTTCCATGTCATGTTTTATTACTTTAGATGGTCTCCCTTCGCAGAGCAAGTGTCCAGTGAGACAGTTTTTGTGTTTTGTTTTTTAAATCCTCACCTAAGGATTTTTTTTTTTTTAGAGAGAATGGAAGAGTAGAAAAAAAACACAGAAAAACATTGATGTGAGAGAAATACATCAATTGGTTGCCTTTTGTACAAGCCCCGACTGGACACTTGCTCTGGTCGAACTCCTGGTCGAATATATATATTCTTGAGATTATTATATCCTATGACAAATAAATCTGTCCCAATTTTGTCTCATGGCCCAACCAAAGAATTTTTAATGGTCAAGTGCTGATATGTGATTGATCCATAAATTATTATTCCCCATTGCCTATAAAATCCTCAAAACTTTATAGTTTTGTCTGTGGTCTACCTACCTATTCTTTTAAAAAATATTTTGCTGACTTTTAAAGCGAGGGAGAGAGAGAGAAACATCAACATGAGAGGGAAATGTTGATCAATTGCATCCTGCACCCTCCCCCCCCCATATCCCCACAAGGAACTGAGCCAGCAACCTGGGCACATGCCCTGATCAGGAATCTAACCAGCATCCCTCCACTGCACAGGGATAATGCCCAACCAACTGAGCCACCCCAGCCAGGGCTAATTGCCTATTCTTGCACATAGAACCTCCATTCTCTCCAAATCACAATATCCACCGTTTCTTATGTTATTCTTTTCCCATAGCTCTTGGACACATTTTTTATGATTTCCTCAGATCCTTCCCTATTCAAATCCTATCCTCTTCCAAGTTCATTCTTCCCCCCACTACAACTATAGTTTAAGAAATTGCAGTACCGCCGAACAGCCATGAGAAATGGTTATATCTACTATTCACACCAGTTATTTGAAGACTGACCACACAAATGCTCAATTCCCATTTAGTCTACCATTTTTCTTTAACTCGCGTTCTGTTTTCTTTTGTATTGCTCTTAGCAACGGCGCAAAGCCGATTGTCACTGGGTGTCTATTGATCTGTAGCGGAATGGATTGCATGGGACCCCAGAAGGGCCTTTGACCCCAGAGGTGATTGGATCAACTCCAATTATCTTCACAGAGTTGGGTGAAGGGGTTGGGAACAGGGGTGACTATCTGTGAGGGAGAGAAGGGGGCAAATGCATGTGAGCACTGGAAAGAATTATATGCCACTACTGGTGTGTGTGTGAGGTGTGTTTTAGTAATAATTTCATAATGAAATAAGACCTACTTCTAGGTTAAAAAACTCTCCTTAGTGGGATTTCTTACACCCTTTCTTCTGCAATTACAGGATAAATAAGAAAGGAGTTTCAGAGTAACTATCCCCTAACTTGGTAAACTCAACTGGTTTGATTTTTCTGATGAACACCAGCTCTACAGGGAATGGCATTTAAAAAATAATTATTTTATTGATTTTTTTTTACAGGGGAAGGGAGAGGGATAGAGAGTTAGAAACAACGATGAGAGAGAGAGATAGCCATCAGCTGCCTTCTGCACACCACCTACTGGGGATGTGCCTGCAACCAAGGTCCATGCCCTTGACCAGAATTGAACCTTGGACCCTTCAGTCCACAGGCCAATGCTCTATCCACTGAGCCACACCGGTTCCTGCAGGAATTTATTGCAGACACCACCGAGTTATTTCCCACTTCATTAAAAGTTCTTTGGAGAGCAGGGCTACGTTCTTCCCTTTTTAAAACAGACATTTTTTTTAGAACAGTTTTTGATTTACAGAAACACAGAGACCATAGACAGTGCAGAGAACTCCCAGATAACCAAACACCCAGTTTTCCCTCTTCCTAACATCTTATGGTGGGACGGTTCATTTGCTACCAAGAATGGACCAATCTTCATACCTTATCATTAACCTAAGCCTGTACTTTTAAGTCCTCAATTTTACCTGCTGCTCTTTCTCTCTCCACGGTCCCATCAAGGACAACACGTGTCATTTATTCCTCGTGTGCCCCTAGGTTCCCTGAGTCTATGACCATCTCTCAGATGGTCTTCGTTTGCATTGACCTTGGCAGGGTTGAGAAGTCCTGGTCAGGACTCTGTAGAGTTCCCACTTGTCGGAATTTATCTGTTTCTCTCACAATGAGATGGGGGCTCTGGGTTTGTAGAAGGATCACGGGGCGAAGTATCACTCTCATCACCTCCCCTCAAGGGTACATTCTGCCAACATGTCACTATCAACGTTGACATCGTAGCTCAGTTGGCCAAGGGAAGGCACGTCAGGTTCTCCATGGGGAAATTGGTCTCCTCCCCTCCCCCCACCCCCTTCCCTTTTCCTGTTTTCTTTGGAAGTCACTATGCACAACCCAGACTTAAAGGGGTGGTGAGTGTATGCTCCAAGTCTTGACGAGGGCGGATCTCCACAAATTACTTGGAATTCTGCTACACAGAATATTAATATCAGAATGGACTCCTGGATATTTAGATATTTATTTCATACCCTGGGTTACAACCCTATAGTACTTTGTTTTGTGCCAAATTGCTCCAGCTTTGACCATTGGGGTCTCTTGGCTACTGTACCCCTTTGATAGGCCCCATTAATTTGTCGTTTTGAGCATTTTCGTACTTTCTCCCAGTATCTCAATTAACGATTTGCTAAACGAATGGAGTATGTGTTGAATTAGGGAGCAGCTTATTCTGCTATCTTATTTACCCACAGTTCAACTTGCAAAAACAATCAAACCTCTGGCTGTGGTTTTTCTCTAGTAAAGAAACCTTCATTATTTAGGGTTCCCCTCCTGAACATTTCTCCCTCTGCAGTTCGGTTATTGACAAGAAGTCTAGAGGCATTTCAGCAACCCTGCTGTGCATTTGCCGAATTTGAGGGCCTTCTGGAATTTAAGGAGTGTAAAAGCAAAACTCTCAGAGCTCAAAGGACTGTACAGCCCAGTGGGACACGGGAGCCTGGGTTTCTACCTCTCACTCTGGGTCTCCCTCTTCCAGCGGCCACGGCCAAGGCCAACGTAAAACAAGAGGCTGACCCTGGAGTGCCAACAGCCAGTGCTGGGTGGGTGCCTCTGGTCAACACAATTTACTCCCCCTCCCTTCCCCCTCCCATCTGGCTTCAGACAATGCATTTCCAGGAGTTTCTGCCTTTTGATCTCCTCTCTGATCTAATGCAATTGTCCACCCAGGCAGAAGCACTGTGAGGTGCAGAATAGAGTAATGAGGCTAATCTGATTTGCCCTCCACCCCCTCTCTTAAGATCTACATGTCTTTATTGTATTAGGTTCCTAATGAGATTCTCTGTCTGCACCCGGCAAGGGACCCCGGGGAACTGTGGGAGCCATGGGGGGGAGGGGGCCCGTCTCAGGAGACATCCCCCCATGTACGTCCTGTCTTTAGTGGGCGCGAACCTGCCTGCCCTTGAGTCATAAGGGGACCACATGTCTCTTCCTGGGCCGACCCATCGCCTGAGCCACAGAGAGGTACAGCTAGCTTTTAATTCCCCGGGAAGAAACAGGAATAAAGGTTAGTTCATGGAAAGAGCCCCCAGTAAATATTCAGCCTCAAATCACGTTTCAGAACGAGATCTGCTCTTGTGTGCAAGGGCTCACTTTTCTATTCTGCCATCAACGACTGGAAAAAGTGAGCAATAAAAATAACGTTTCATTGTGTTGTTGTTTTTTTACAGAGAGGAAGAGAGAGAAACATCGATGAGAGAGAAACATCAGTCAGCTGCCTCCTGCACACCTCCCACTGGGGATGTGCCAGCAACCAAGGTACATGCCCTTGACCAGAATCGAACCTGGGACCCTTCAGTCTGCAGGCCAACATTCTATCCACTGAGCCACACCGGTTAGGTCCAAAAGTCACGTTTCAAAGGACCCTCCCGAGGCACCAAGTTCCCTGAATCATGGCCGCTGCCCCGAGGGGGTTCCATGGATTCTAGAAACATCCTGGCCTAAACCTGGCTGGCCAGGGGCCCTTTAAGAGAGCCATGAACTGAAATGCATCCTGGCGAATCCCATCCATTTCAGTACAAGACGTGTTCATTCCCTCCTCTTTCCCCATCACCCCGGAGAGAGTTACATCATTTCACCGGCGTCCATTTATCCAGCCTCTCACTATATTCCAGAACGTTTCAGTGTTACCGACCTCCCCCCCCCACCCCCGTTTTCCAGATCCAACACATTGGACACACCTGTCTCTCATAACACGCACCAGGAACCCTGTGATAGGGTTTTGCCTTTTTTTTTTTCTTCCAAAAACTGCTTTTGAACCGATGGGGGCCTTTGCTGAGACCTCTGAGGTCATGACCACAGATTTATGCTCTTATTTATATAGTTTGCTGGTTGTTTTACGAGCCAGCAAGGGAGGGTGGAGGGTGGGGGGCACAGAGCCAGCAGGGGACAGGGCAAACACCTGTAACTCACAATTCCCAAGTTTCTCGCTCTAACCCCAGTGGTCCGCAAACTCATTCATCAGCAGAGCCAAATATCAACAGGACAACGATCGAGATTTCTTCGGAGAGCCGCATTTTTTAAACTTAAACTATAGAGGGTGGTACATTGTGATTAACTTAATTAGGGGACTCCGAAGCTGGCCTTTGCTAAACACTCAAGGGGCCAAAGAGCCGTGTTTGGCTCGCGAGCCGCAGTTTGCCAACCACTGCTCTAACAGAAGAGGGTTTTTGATGGTTTCAGAAAAATAAGGAGGGAGAAAGAGAGAGAGAAAGAGAGAGAGAGAGAGAGAGAGAGAGAGAGAGAGAGAGAGAGAGAGAGAGAGATACTGTTATCCAGAGCCTGTACCTGCAAACATTTCTCTGTTTATGCTTCTCTCAGACCCTGAGATCAGGGAGGAAAGGAAAAGCGAGGTGATTGGCACCCCCAGACCTTTCTGGTGGGAAGGGGTGGCTTCTAGCTACTCTAAGGCCTCTAAGAGGGACCTCTCAGCTTTGGTCGGACTCCCAGTGGACAGGCGTCCGTGTCAGGGATGCGCCATGCATAATTCACCAGGAGAGAGCCCCGCAACTTCGGGGGGAAGCGGGGGGAGGCTAAATTACCTGTCACTTCCAGCCGAGGGGTTCCCTCCAGGTCAAGGTGGAGAGCTCTGGTAAACCCAGGCGGGCAGGGCGAGGAGGAGCCGTATTTAAATGTCAGCAATGCTCCCCAGCTGCTGGCAACGCAGGCTGGCTAACTCGCCTGCATCTCTGCAAGGCCAATTACCACACCGTCCTTCTAAATCAGGTCGGCAGGAGGCGAGCCAGGTTGCTTGCCTTAGTGATCAGAGAGCACTTGGCTTGTTTATGCAACATCCATGGGTGCTGAGCGCCTCAACCGCCCTCCTGGGCTGGGGGCCTGGCGTGGAAAATCACAGTGAACACAAACACACCTCCTCGGACCCAAGAGAGAACATGGGGGGGGGGGCAGGCTAAGGGGGAGGGGCTGGTCCCAGGAAAATTGGAACCTCACAGCTCAGTTTATGCAATGCAGGTGCCATCTGGCCATCATTAGCTGCTGATCACGCCTCGCTCCTTGATGGGCTAGGGATGGATCCACAGGTGAGGTGGAGCCAGATACTGCTGGAGCCAGGGGGGTGGGGAGGGGTTGCCCCACCTCCGGAGTTTTGGGGACCCTGTTTGAGGTGTCACGTGTGGATTTATCATCTCTAGGTCTGCCACCTGTATTTCAGGAGCTTTGGTGTGTGAAACAATCCATCGGATACCAAACAAAAACGTAACATGAAACACAGACCCACCATACAAATGGGTTGGGGGCTTAGGTTGGAGGTTGGGGAGAGAAAAGTCTCTATTTAAAAGATTTTTAAAAAAAATTTTGTTCATCTTCACCCAATATTAACCACGCGATTCATTGTTTTCCATGAATAAGGCAATATTTTTCCAATGATTTTTTTCTGGGAACAGTTTTTTTAAATTTATTAAGGTATTATATGTGTACATAGCTTACCATTGCCCCCCCTCCCATACATGCCCTCCCTCCCCAGAGTTTTGTGTCCATTGGTTGTACTTATATGCATGCATACCAGTCCTCCAGTTGATCTCTTATCTCCCCCAGATGATTGATTTTTTTTTTTTTTTTTTAGGGAGAGTAGAAAAGAGAGCAAAAGACAGAGAGAAACATCGATGTGAGAGAAATGTATTAATTGGTTGCCTCCTGCTCCAATGCTGACCAGGGCCCCAGGGCTAGGGAGGAACCTGCAACCGAGGTATCAAACCCCGGACCCTTTGGTCTGCAGGCCAGCGCTCTATCCACTGAGCCATACCGGCCAGGGCAAGAGATATTTCCTAGGTTGAATTCTGAGAGCAGTGAGAGGAGGCTGGTTGTATAGTTTTAACTCCTCGGTCATTTTACAATTTTTTTTCACAGTTTTGCCTTTTCCAGAAGGTCATGGAAATGTGAGCATGCTGCATGAAGCCTTGTGGGTCTGGCTGCTTTCTCTTGGCAGAAAGCACATGAGCGTCAGCCACATCACTGGGTCTAAGGGTTGGTTCTGTTTTATTTCTGAGTAGTATTCCATTTGTGTGTCTATCAGTTTGAATTTGATGTACTTCTGCGAGACCATGAAGAAAGGGAATGTGCCAACAAGTTGTACATCACAAACACAAGTTTCCAGGAAAAGCATACACTTTTGTAGAACTAGACGTAGCTGTTTATTTTTGAACAAAGTATGGGAAAATACCTGAAGAAAATACACCAAAAATATTAAAATTGGTTGTCTTTATGAGTAAGTTCCTTCCATTTCCCTCCTATATGTATTGGTCTAGTCTTTTTTTTTTAAAAAAAAAAATATATATTGATTTTTTTTTTACGGAGAGGAAGGGATAGAGAGTTAGAAACATCAATGAAAGAGAAACATAGATCAGCTGCCTCCTGCGCACACCCAACTGGAGATGTGCCCGAAATCAAGGTACATTCCCTTGACCGCAATCGAACCTGGGACCTTTCAGTCCTCAGGCCGATGCTCTATCCACTGAGCCAAAGCAGTTAGGTCTGGTCTAGTTTTTTGTTTTTGTTTTTAATAAAGGACACATATCAAGGAAAAAAATATTATTTTAAAAATACATTCTTTACCTGGATATTAAAATAGCTGGGGAATATAACTTAAAAAGAAAATGAAAATATACTTGAATTCCTTTTGAGTTAGGTGGCATTAAATAATCTTAGCGACACTTTTAGTTGAGGAATGAGAAAAAAAACTGGGTTCAGCAAAAAGTTCTCAACCCAAAGGAGGAAAATAGAGGCTAACGTGCAGATTATGATTTACAATTCTTTCCGTCATGATTTTATCTATACGTGCCATCAAGAAGGCTGCTGCTGCCGGAACCGGTTTGGCTCAGTGGATGGAGCATCGGCCTGCGGACTGAAAGGTCCAGGGTTCGATTCTGCTCAGGGGCATGTGCCTTGGTTGTGGGCACATCCCCAGTGGGGGGTGTGCAGGAGGCAGCTGATGGATGATCTCTCTCATCGATGTTTCTAGCTCTTTGTCCCTCTCTCTTCCTCTCTGTGAAAAATCAATAAAATATATATTTTTAAAAATAAAAGAAGGCTGCCGAAACTGGTTTGGCTCAGTGGTAGAGCGTCGGTCTGCGGACTGAAAGGTCCCGGGTTCGATTCCGGCCAAGGGCATGTACATTGGTTGCGGGCACATCCCCGGTGGGGGGTGTGCAAGAGGCAGCTGGTCGATGTTTCTCTCTCATCGACGTTTCTAGCTCTCTATCCCTCTCCCTTCCTCTCTGTAAAATATCGATAAAATATATTTTTTAAAAATAAAAAAAAAAATAAAAGAAGGCTGCTGCTGCTTTAAGAAGTGAGGGTCTCCGCACAGCGCAGGAAGCAATAGATCACCTATAAATAGGCTGTTTGCTCTCCGTGCAGATGCCATCATTACCAACTACTCTCGGGCTCTTTGCGAGCTAACTAATTCCGTGACGCATCATTGAGCATCTCGTTGCTTCATAGCAGATGGTTCCAGGGGTCCATCTGCTCGCGGCAATGTTGTCAACAAGCCCCCTTCACCTTCACCAAAAGGTCCGGGAGCACCGGAAGCTCCGTCCTCCACGACAGGTGCGCTTCCTTGGCTCGCCTCTGTGAAGAAGGGGCCCCTGTCTGACTGTAGAATAGTTTTCCAAAACAAAGGAGATGCCGGTCTGTGTGAGTGTAAGAGGTGTTCTTGGGCCCTAGCTGGTGTGGCTCAGTGGATAGAGCTTGGGCCTGCAGACTGAAGGGTCTCGGGTTCAATTCTGGTCAAGGAAGGGCACATGCCCGGGTGGTAGGTTGGGTCTCCAGGGGGGGGGGAGTGCAGAAGGTAGCCAATCAATGATTCTCTCTCTCATCATTGATATTTCTATCTCTCTCCTTCTTTCCTCTCTGAAATCAATCAATCTATCTATCTATATACATATATATGTATATATATGTATGTGTGAATATATATACACACACACACACACACACACACACACACACTCAAGAGAGAATGCCAGGGAAACTCATGATAGGGTATCTTAATTTAAATAAGTTGTAAGCTTACCTAAGTTAGAAAAAGAGGAGGGAGAAAGATAGAGAGAGAGGGAGAAGGAGAGAGAGAGAGAGAGAGAGAGAGAGAGAGAGAGAGAGAGAGAGATTGAGAGGAGAGGATACAAGCAAGTGTTTGCTTTCCTGGGCTTACTATGTTAAAATTGAGATACTAGGCTGTCCACTTTGTTCCATTACTCCCATCCCAGCTTACTTAGGGTTTTCTGGGTGGGGAAAAGAATGCCTTCTCCCTACTTTGGAGGCCATTTGGGGGTCCCCTGGGCAAGGTCAGGATGGACACATGAAATGCACTTCAGAGCTCCCGCTAAATCCATGTGGGTCAGAGCAGACCGCATATGGGGCCTGCATGTTGAGTAGACCCAGCGGTAAGGCTATGGGGACACAGCATGTTTGACTCCAGAAATCCCATGCTTGGCTACCTAAGTGATGGCTGAAACGTGCGGTCAGTGGGGGAGACGGGATGGTAGCTCGCTGTGAACGAGACAAGGACAGCAGCTGCTCTTGAACAGGTAGGTTTTCTTTTCCACGTTGGAAAACGAGGAGGAAAGACACAGTGGGTGATAAGAAAGCACCGTAAGTAGAGGGATTTCAAAGCACCACAAGGAAGCCAGAGCCGATTTGTTTGGATTGAGTCAATGGACACTCCCAACCCAATACATGAAACGTGGATTCAACACCATGCTCTGTATAAATATCTTTCAGATGTTTTTTTTTAAAAAATAGATCGATTGATTTAAGAGAGAGAGAGAGAGAGAGAGAGAGAGAGAGAGAGAGAGAGAATTTTATTCCACCTACTTATGCACTCATTGGTTGATTCTTGTATGTGCCCTGACCCAGGATCAACCCACAACTTGGCACATTGGGACGATGCTCTAACCAACTGAGCCACCCGGTCAGGGCATCCTTCATTAGGGAGATGTCACTCTGTCACCCATTTTTCATCAAGGGGACTGGGAGGAGCCTGCCTTTCAAAACAGTGTAAATGCCGACTGCTGTTCTCTCTGCAGCCACAAGAGAGCGCTGGTGAGGAAAGTGCTTTGAGTTTTATGTCCAAGTGGCCCTATTTCCATTTGACTTTCAAAAAGAAACACAGGGATTTAGATTAGGACAATAAAGAAAATTACCGAAGCTTTCCTAGTTATATTTCAGAGAGCTGTTTGAAGGCAATTTATTACCTTCTTCCTTTTTTAAAAAAAAAAAGCCAAAAATATTAGGAAAAGAAATGAGACTGGCTCATTGAAATAAATGGCACTCACTGGATGCAATTGTCATTGGCGATGGCTCTAGTCTTGTATTAGTCCATTCATTTTTAATAGGCGTTTATTAAGTACCTTCTAGGTGCCCAGAACTAGACAAGGTTTACAGTAGAGATCTATTTGCAGCCTCCAGGATCTTTCTAGTTCCCAGGCTGAAACTCCTTTGCTAAGGGGTATGTGTCAGAGGTGAATGATTTATGACTAGTCCCAACACCCAAGGAGTGGTCTGCGCTAGAGACACACATTCCTGATACTGCCATCAATGTCATCTTGATGATCCTGTCAAGAACATCCACTGGAATTGACTTTACCATCACTCCTGCTTTTGCTGTGAAAGCAGAAAACACTCCAGACATGTTTTCTGTGGTTTGGAAAGCTTTAGAATCTATTTTCATCCCATTTTTTTTCTCCTTTAGGGAGTCATTGACTACTCAAGCATGCTCAGGGCTGTTTGCTTTGTGAATGGAAGGAAAGGGTTTAGATACGGGTAGGCACCCTTCCAGTGATTTTTAACAAATATTGTGAAGTTGTGTGATCTCAAAAACTATATTTTAATTGCCTTTGGATGGCGCTATCCAGTCATCTACCCATTGCCTGAAACTCTGTAGGGTGGCGGGTGTGAAAGGTTATGGCAGGAAACAGGTTATGACCAAAGCGATGGTTTCAATTTAAAAAAACACACACACACACAAAAAAAAAAACAGCCCAGCCCTGTTTTCAAATGAAACCTTACGTAGTACCCTGAAATATAAACTAAAATAGGAGCTGTTTTCACTCAGCCCCCAAGTTCCTTAGGTCCCTGCCCTCCCCCACATTTCCCAAGAATCCCAAGCGCCACCCAGAAAGCTTTCTGCCTGGTGTCAAGACTGATGGGTCTAAATGTCTCATTTTCACTCAATGTCTTTGGATGTCCAAGACAACATGGGGCAGGTGATGGGTTTGACCTACCTTTGTAACCATGCCTGTATGTTAGTGTTGTTCCCTTGTTGAATAATTGATGGTATCCTGCAGCATCTCTACTAAAATATTCTGTCAGTGCTATCACTACCATGCAGTCTGTTTACACGGCACTCAAAAAGGTGTCCAAAAATGACTCCAAGCTTTCTAAAATTAATATATTCTCTTTATGGCATTTGTACATAATGACTCAGACGCGTGTATCGCTGTATTCAAGAAAAAAAAATATGAGAAAACAGATTTTCTTGGAACTTTAAGTGGAGAGAGAAGCCATTTAATGAAAGGCCGCTGTCCTTAAATCTTAGGGTCAGGCAAGTGTATCAGTTCCCTAAGGCTGCTGTAACAAGCACCCCCAACTGGGTGACTTCAGCCACAGAAATGCCCTGTTGCACAGCTCTGGAGGTCTGAGATCTGAGATCAGGGGTCGGCAGGGTTGGTTCCCGCCTTGGGTTGTGAGAGACAGTCTGTTCCTTACCTCCTCTCCCCCTCTGTGCCCCCACCCCCAGCTTTCAGAAGTTTCCTGGCAAACTGTGGTGCGCCTTATGCTCTCCTTTATCTTTGCATAGAATTCTCCCTCTGCGCACGTTCGCCTCAGTGTCCACATTTTCCCTTTTTATAAGGATCCCCCAGTCAGAATGGGTTAGAGCCCAACCTAATGACCTCATTGTAGCTTGACGAGGATCTGCGATAATCCTATTTCCAAATAAGGTCACATACACAGGTAGGGCTTCAATGACTTTTGGGAAGGGGGTACAATTCAACTCATAAGACTGGTCCTATCTTACTACTGTTCTGAAATATATGCATCACTATAGGCGTGTCTCTAACTGCCTAGGTCAAAGCTAAGGCAGGTACACGGAGTCACCCTGGGTGTGACAGCAGTATGTATTGATCTAAATCATTCAATAATGTCCCAAGACACTAGGTTGGCTAGCAACGAGTTACAAAATATTAATAGAAAAGAGAAATGTACTGAAAGAGGCCTAGAATTCTTACCAAAAAGGTAGGCTCTATATTGCCATAAATAATTTTACTGATTTGTTACAAAACGAGGCAAAGAAAAACGAGTGCATGAATTTAGTGCCCTGAAAAAAATCTACCTTTCGGCCAGCCCAAACTATGAGCATGTAGGAATTAATCATAATTTCTAAACAATCTAGCTTTAGCTTTGCAAAACATAAGGTTTCCTCAAGCTGGTGTCGCAAACAACGATACATAATTGTATTTCCAAAGCTATAATACATGTCGTATGCAAATCAATGCATTACTATTGATAAAAAAATTATAATTATAGATAAAAATAAATGTTCCCTAAATACAATTGATAATTTTGAATTTCTTTGGAATTACTGACTGCAAATTTGAAGGTTAGTTGGGGGTGGGGGAAAAGTGCCCTTTCAAAAAAAAAAAAACAACCTCACTGCCAACAAATGGCTGACCTACATTTGCAAAATTACTAAATGACAGTGATTAAACCCAAGGCAATTTAAATATTTTATTGCAACAGGAAATTGCCCTGCTTCCCATGTTTACTTAGTGGCACGAGAGGTTCATTTAAGCTTTTGGCTCTTTGCTCCTTAAAATGAGCCGTGTTTTGTTGGCTTAGAATAAGGAACAAGAAGACGGTGCACCGCAAAACTAAAACAAGGCTTTCTTCACACCGTCACAAGGCTGACATGAGTATTTCTGTCTGAGCATTGTATCTCGGCCTGTGGAGTCGCCTGGTTTGGACAACTCAAGTCTGGTTCACTCGGCAGCTTCCTTCAAAGGACCCGGGAGCAGGTTTCGATCTCCCCCAAACCTTCCCCCCTCGTCCCTGCTCCGCCGCATTTGCACACGGCGAACGTCCAATAAGGCCTGACCGGTATTGCTTTCCCTCTTGACACCCCCAGTCTCCCCACATTAGCTCAGATGGGAGCCCAGTCGGTTCCTTTTCAGTCTGTGGGGCCCCCTGGCGAGGGTGATTCGGCCCGGGGGCCCTCGGGTCTCTCCTCTCAAAGACACAGCACGCACACGGGCCAAGCAGTGCCTGTGACAAGATGGGATGTCATTGCTGGGGAAAAGCACTCACAGTGTAAGGCGTCCGCACCCGTGGCAAGAACAGATGCCACTGGGAATCAGGGTTCCCAAGTTTGCAATCCTAGGGGAAGGGCTGGTATAGCTTCCCAGAAAACATTGAGTTGGAACTAAGCGGATCGCATCATCTTAATTATGGTCTAGTGTTAGGGACAGGCGAGCTCAGGAAGGGGGAGAAGTCACGTTGGAGGCCAGACCCTTTTCCAAAAACTGTACCAACCTTGGACTGTCTTTTTTTATGCCAAACACAACCCTTAGTGAGCGGATTTGAGCAGGCATCCTGTATGAAAAAGCAAACGGACTCTGAAAGAAATCTCTGGATGCTACTGATCTTCAGAAACATCTCCTAGCTTTTTCGAATGAGTGTGTCTCTGAAACAAACAGGTTTCATTATAGGAATTATGAAAAAGGGTTCGGGATGTCTCAAGTTTTCATTGAAGAGCTGTTGTGGTAGCTTAATTATTCCAGCAGTTGTGTCAAGTCCCGTTTCAAGTAAAACAAACAATAGATGAATTCTGATTCTGCATCAAATGAAACATGGAAATATTTTAGTGGGTAACTTGTTCTCTTTTCTAAAAACCACTTGTCATATAATTTAAAGATGTTCCTCTCTATGCCATCTAGTGAACTAAAAGAAGTAAAATCATCAGCATGAGTCGCAAATGATCAAAAATTAGATATTTTAAATAATTAAAAATTAAAAATACAGTTCATAAATTTAGAATAAATTTCACAGGGCTGATATTAGCTTTAGAAATATTTTCTTTTTAATAATCTCATGGAAAAATATCAACAAAAAAGAAATTGGGAAAATATAAATCAGTTCACGCTTTTAATCAATAATCATTCAAAAAATATTTTCTAAAACAAACAAAAATTTCTCTCTTGAAAAACTATAGGATCACACATATAGTTTAATTTAAGAGCGTTCCTGACTATTGAAAAGAGAAGCATGGTAAATGTTATCTTTATTGTATAGCTAGTTGAATTTTTTTTATCATTTTGCCATAAATTGTTATTTTATACTAATCATTTGATATTATAAGGACTGGGTTACCAACCTCATAAAACCACTTTCTTTCCCACTGGGTGTACCATAGCTTTGACTTTAATAACATTTGAAAAACATTTGACAATTAAATTGTTAACGCGCTTGTGTGCTTCCTTTTATAGAGCGGCGGGCATCTCTGCAGAGAAGGTGGCTCTCGGCGTAACTCACGACTATTTTGACAACTTAAAATAGTCAATGCATTAGCTTTGGGAAAATAAAAAGCTTAGATTCTCTAAGACCGCAAACACTAAAAGGACGTGTGCTGTTTTTCTCCGGAATGAACATATTTTACAGCTTAGCATCCTTGTAGAGATGATTGCCCAGATACAAATGCTGGAAACCATCTGTGGGGAGGGGGGGGGGAGCAGTAGAGGGAGGGATGGAGGCCTGCGGGAGCTCTGTTTTCCTTTCTCTTCATTACTTGTGAAATGCTGTCCGCCTCTAGTAACCATCACTCTGGCTCGCAAATAGTTGGGCCCAACAGCCTATGAAACCCTATCACCTCGAATTTTGTTTTGTTTTGTTGAAAGGGTGTGCTTCCCGGGCCTGGCTGGACGGTGCCGTTACGTCCTCTGCCTTCCCAGGTAAGAAAATGACTTGGAGCAGGTCATCGCGGAAGACGGGATGATTACATAATTGGAAGGAGCATGTTCCATTTCTCAGGGAGCAGACGGCATTACGGGGGGCGCGCGCGGGCGCGTGTCCCCTTCTCTCCCTGTGTTCCTTTTGGGGAGAAAGACACACACACGGCTCCCCGGCGCCCGTTTCGCCTCCAATCTAATGAAGTTGTTAAAGTAGCAAGACTGACAGGTTAATTATCCTTTAGAAAAGGGGGACAAATTGAACTGTGTCTTTCCATCATCTTTTTGATAGATCAGGAAGCTCAGGGGGGCACAGATGTGGCTCTGGCGAACAGAGCCGCGAAGTCAGCCCGCCACCCCGCCCTGACCCCGCTCTGCCCACCGGGGCCTCCTGAGATTGCACTTGTGTGTGTGTTGTTTTTTTTTGGTTTCACATTCAACAGATCCCACTTTATTATAAATTCAGAAGGATTTTTTTTTCCCTCTCCCTCCCTCCATATGTTGGCTGACAGCTCCCGCCAGATAACTGATGGCTAAATTTAAACTCAGATGAAAATTAACCCGAGTGTTAAATGCAAACGGGAGCCGCTTGGAAGGGGGAGGAAAAAAAAAAAAGAGTTATCACGGGCGATGCCAAACGGTGGAAAATGTGTGTAGATTAATCGAGCCTCGCCGGTGACAGGCCGTCAGGAGGGGTGACGGCTCTGGCTGGCGTTCTGGTCCCACGCAAGTTGGCCAGAGGGCAGCCCGGACAAGTCCTGCTTTTCAAAAAAGACCGCGGGAAGCTTGACAGGAACGCTAACTAGATCATCGAAAGTTCATGGTCAAAGGAGAGAATTTTTTTTTTCTCCCCTTCTTTTTTCTGCAGAGCTTTGCACTAAAGAGAGTTTGCAGACAGGAGAGCCACACCATGAGATACCAAATTGCAAGTGCAGCAAGAAAAAGAAAAAAAAAATCAGAAGAGGAAAGAACTAGTGCTGTGCGATAAAAAACAACAACAACAAAAAATGAGCAAAGGTGCCTCTGATTCAAAGCGCATATGGAGGGTAAAAATCATAAGCCTTTGACTCGAAACATTTCCTTCTCGGAGAATAATGCTTCTCTTCCTCGAGGCATTTTCGCAGAAATTACGTTTGTATTTTTCCTTTTCAGATTAAAATATGTAATTTTAGTGGAGCTCGTTGAAAAGAAATAGAAATCTCATCAAATATACTAACTAGTAATTCTGTTTCCTATTACGGTGTGCATGTGACATTCATAAGACTCTAAGGAGAAAGTTCAACAGGCCCATTCATTGTTCTCCACGAATACGGCAATATTTCGCTTCTCTAACAAGATGACATTAATAATGCGCTATGATAGCCGAATGTTAGCAGGGTACAATAAGTAAATCATTGAACCGTGAAGCAGAAACACCGCTTGAGACCGGGCTCAATGTCCTAACAGACCCATGGCGACGGTGAACAAATGAGTAGGCCTCAGTTTGCTCATCTGTAAAATGGGTGTGATAGCAACGAGATCAAATGAGACTCAGAAGTTGAAAGCTAGCCTTTCACCAAAGGAACCAAAGGAAACTTGCATCAACGAAAGGCAGACCGTGGACACCAAGGAATGGCCCTGCGTGGGGGATTGTGGGAAGGAGCTGAGATTGAGAGTCAGAAACCAGAGTCCAGTCTAGGACCGTTGCTGAGGGCTGCGTGGCCTCGGTCAATAGCAACCAGGATGTCTCTCTCTCTCTCCAAGATGATCGTGAGCGAAGAGCACCATCACGCATAGAAAATGCCCTTTTTGTAAACTGCGAATTTCTGTTCAGCGATCTATTCTAATTCTGTTGTCCCTCCTTCCTTCACCTTGGCTAAACCTGCCCACCAAATGAAGGTGGACTTAAAGCCCGCCTTTCTTACCGCCCGGTGCTCTGATCTGGGGTTAGGCCTTCCATAGGAGTTCGTGAGGGGGTGCAATTCAGTACATGACAGTCTCGGGCAAGGAAAACCTCTGCTTCCATCTCTTGCCATGGGCACCGCGGCCAGTGGCAGAGCAGATGCACAGAGGGCACCTGAGTAAGCCAGGGCCAGGGTGGGGTCAGCGTGCACCACGGTGGCCCGGACACTCAGATGTGACTACTTCTCAGACCAATAGCAACATTCTCGCTGGTAGGAGAGAAATAAATGGATCAGAAAACTATGGTACATCTACACCATGGAATACTATGCTGCCATAAAAAGGAAGGAATTCTCATCATTTGCAGTAACTTGGATGGAATTGGAGAACATCATGCTGAGTGAAATAAGCCAGTCAATGAAAGAGAAACACCACATGACCTCACTCATTTACGGATATTAAAGAACATTATAAACGAATGAACAGAAAGATAGATATAGTGACAGTAAAACAACAAGCAGACTGTCAAATGACAGCGGGGAGGGGAGGGAGATCTGGGGGAGACAAGAGATCAACCGAAGGACTGGTATGCATGCATATAAGAACAACCAATGGACACAAAACTCTGGGGAGGGAGGGCATCTATGGGAGGGGGGGAAGGGCAATGGTAAGCTATGTACACAGATAATACCTTAATAAATTAAAAAAAAAAAAAAGAAGTGAACCCAGGAACCAAGTGGATAGAGCGTCGGTCTATGGACTGAAAGGTCCCAGGTTCGATTCCGGTCAAGGGCATGTACCCTGGTTGCGGGCACATCCCCGGTAGGGGGTGTGCAGGAGGCAGCTGGTCGATGTTTCTCTCTCATCGACGTTTCTAGCTCTCTATCTCTCTCCCTTCCTCTCTGTAAAATATCAATTAAAAAAATAATAATAATAAAAAGAAGTGAACCCAGGAGAAATGGGGAGATTGAGGAAATTCTGATTCCTCTCTGAAATCAATAATACATATTGATTATGGACTTCTCAGTGGACAGCAGTGTGGACAGATGGCAGGAGGACTTACTGCTCCTCCTTGGAACTCTCTGAGCCTCCCATAGGTCCGTGAACTCTACAGGAAGGGAGGGCGACCAAGGAAATAAACCTTCCATCCGTCCAGCGGGCGTGAACAAACACAGGATGACGTTCGGTTATAGGAACACACTGAGGAGGTGTCTTGCACACCTGGGTTTGCAGGTGGAGATTCATTTGGGGGAGAAGAAATGGGCTCTCCATCCTCCTCTCACTTTTCTCTTTATTTTATTTTTTAAAAATACATTTGTATTGATTTCAGAGAGGAAAGGAGAGGGGGAGATGGAAACATCACTGATGAGAGAGAATCATGGAGCGGCTGCCTCCTGCACGCCCCCTACTGGGGATGGAGCCCGCCACCCCGGCAGGTGCCCTTGACCAGAAGAATCAAACCCGGGACCCTTCAGTCTGCAGAGGGACGCTCTATCCACTGAGCCACACCAGCTAGGGCCTTCCCTTTCTTTTTAAATCTGTTTCCACGTCTCCTTTTTAAAATATATATTTTTTATTGATTTTTTTACAGAGAGGAAGAGAGAGGGATAGAGAGTTAGAAACATCAATAAGAGAGAATCATCGATCAGCTGCCTCTTGCACACCCCCTACTGGGGATGTGCCCGCAACCAAGGTACATGCCCTTGACCGGAATCGAACCCGGGACCTTTCAGTCCGCAGACCAACGCTCTATCCACTGAGCCAAACCGGTTTCGGCCACGTCTCCTTTTTGACACAAAGCAGATACTGGGTGGATAGAAAGCAGATGAAAGGTAGGCCCATCCACCCAGGCCAGTGCAGAGGAATCTGGTCGCTCCTGGCCACGGGGTCACGCTGTACCCACAGCGCCCCGCCCGGTGCCCCTGGGTGAGTGGCGGTGTTTAAGGATCGCGGGCGCCCCGGCCTTGTCTGCGGGGCTCCATCCCACGGCCCAGCTAACTGACATGCCACCTTCCCCGGCCTCTCCTGCATCCTGGGCTCCTCCATCCTTCCCCCCTCCCGGCCATCTGTTCCCGCTGCTCCGACAGCCTTGCTGCTCGCCCCCGCCAGGGTCTGAGCGGGAGGGAGGGAGGGTGTGGAGGCCTCTGACGTGGGGGCCCCCCCCCGGCCCCTCCACCCACCCTCAGCCCGAGGGGAGCACCAGCTGTCTGGCTTCATCTGCATGCCTCTCCCCCCAAATAATGAAATTAGCCATGAGGTTCCCGAGGTGGTGCAAGACGCCCAGGTAGGCGGATGTGTCAGGGCGTGATGGAGGGGGAAGAGGAAGGGCAGGGGAGAGCGTTCGGGTAACACGCCTGCAGCAGCAGCAAGAGAGAGAGGAAAACAAGAACCAATCCTCCTGCAGACGGACCTTCTAGCTCAAAGGAAAATGAACTTTTACTATTTTTTTTCTCTTTTAGCTTAGAGCAGTGTTTCCCAAAGTGTGGCACGCGGACCCCCAGGGGCACGGGAAGAGTTTGGTGGGGGTACGCGTTGCACCGGAGTGTGGTGGGGATATGCACCGCACCGTGCTTAGCTGGGCCTAATTCTACATTTTCATGAGTCAAGTCAAGACAGTCTTGTGAGGCGTGAGATGGTCCAGTGTGCACATAAATATAAATATAAACTTTTTTAAAATAAAAAATATATAAGTAAAAATATAAACTTTTACTTATATTGCTTATATCAGTTGGATTAAAATAAGAATAAATGGTATTGCAAAAGCAGGCTACACAGAACAACACTTCCCCCTTGGAGAAGTCATTTATTTGCCCAAAAGCTGAACTAGGAGAGCGCAGATTCCATGCTTCTGGCCCCGTCTCATGGTCTCACGCACTCTTCTGTCCAAGGCTGCGAATGTTCCCGCTGGTATATCAGCACGGGGGCCATTTTTGCTTTAAAGGTGATGTTTGCCTCTCAGTCATTTTGACATTGAGATCAAGAATAGTATCAGTGACTGCCAAGACCGGTTTGGCTCAGTGGATAGAGCGTCGGCCTGAGGACTGGAAGGCCCCGGGTTCGATTCCGGTCAAGGGCATGGACCTTGGTTTCGGGTACATCCCCCGTAATGGGTGTGCAAGAGGCAGCTGGTCGATGATTCTCTCTTGATTTTTCTAGCTCTCTATCCCTCTCTCTTCTTCTCTGTAAAAAATAAATAATATATATATATATATATATATATATATATATATATATATATATATTTAAAAAAAGAATAGTATCAGTGATAATGGTCTCTTGCATTGAGATGAACTTTAATTTCTTCTGAGTGTCGCTCATGGAACTCGAGGTTCACCTGGACTCCCCCATCCTTCATCTGGAGCAAGTGAGGAAGGTAACCGTCAAACATGTGGTTGGCAGGGTGCACCGAGGCTGGGGGTGGAGGGGAGGGGACAGAGGTGTCCACTGGGAATGAGGTCCTTCCCTGGGCTTCCCTTCCTCTGTCCCCTCCCTGCCATCCCTGGACAAGACGATTTCTTCCTGACAGCTCTTCACGTCACTCAGAAGTCCAGGTCAGACACTTACCAATTGACCCGGTGTTAAGGGGAGACACTCATTTCAGCACCTGTCAATAGTCTCTTTTGATCCGTTTAGACCGGAGCCTGCATCCCGGTGGTGATTTATACGGATGCGTGTGTGGACTTTTAAAGGCGGGGACACCTTTCGGAGCCCCAGGAGTCCGCTGGCATGGGAGTGGTCTCCGCTGGCCTGGGATTGGCTGCTTCTGCAAAGACCCCCGAGAGAAGACGATACCCGGGGGCTATTTTTTCCCTAAAATATATTTTTACTGATTTCAGAGAGGAAGGGAGGAGATAGAAACGTGAATGATGGGAGAGAATCATTGGTCGGCTGCCTCTTGCGCGCCCCCTACGGGGGATCAAGCCCGCAACCTGGGCATGTGCCCTGACTGGGAATCGAACCTTAACCTTCTGGTTCACAGGGTGACACTCAATCCCTGAGACACGCCGGCGGGGCTTACCTGGGGGACTATTCATCTTAAGACCTTAAAGGATCCTGACTACACTGTGGGACCCCAAAGCTGGGGTACAGAAGGGCCAGAGGAGGGAAGCCCAGTGTTCATTCATTCATCAGATCTCGCGTAGCCTGTGGTCTCACATCCTTGCATCGGGAAGGCCAAATTCACTCATCTAACTCCGGAAGTTACTTGGCTGTGGAGGCATGTGGCCGGGGGCGTCAGAGGTCACAGCTAACCTAGATTGGCCCTGGGCAAAGTGTCCCAAACCATCGGCTGTGGGGTCCCTCTGGACTGGTGTGGCCTGCTCTCTCTCCCCTCCTCTGCCTTGGGGGGACACATCAGGAGAGACCCCCCCACCTGAGTCCGGGTGTCCCCTCCCTGGCCAGCCCCCAGGATCCTAGCCGGCATCCCGTGCGTTCATTCCTCTTTGGCAGGTGTTTTGTCGCCTCGATGCCCGCGGCTCCCCACCTGTGCCACCGGGAACGAACCGTGGGCCTGGGAGGGGGTGTTGCGGGGGGGGGGGGGAGGCCGGGGACATTTCCCTGACGTGCCCCCGCTGCGACACCGGCCGCTGGAGAAGGCTGTCAACTGGGCTGTCAACCTCTGACCTCCCCCAGACGCGTTCTGAAATGAAGTGAAAAGAACGGCCTGCGGTCCGTCCTTGATGTCAGTCAGAGGAGTTGACTGGCACCCACGGCGCCTTCCCAGAGCCCAGCGATGACTGGCATCGGGTTGACTCGCTGGATGCGGTAATGGCTTCTTGACAGGATGCATTGTTTACCCAGGCCCCGAGCTCCTCCTCCTCGCATCTTAATGAGCCTCATTAATAACGAGGGAGGGGTCCGAGGCCCGCTCCGCACAGCTGGACCATATGCACGAATTACACCGCGCACGCACACCCAAGACAGCCCGCCGGGTCCCGAGCACGCGTGTAATGGAGAGGGGCGAGCCTGGGTGGGGGTTATCTTGGCTGCATCCCCTTAAGGATGTCAAGTGTGATAGCAAAGCAGTTTGCCGATCATGAAGGCACCTGTCATGTGTGAAGAGTGGGTTTCCGTTGTGTTGGTGGGAGGGAGGTCACACCGGGACAAGTTGCCGGATTTGGGGGAAGACTGGCCTGGCCACTCTAGGAGCACATCCTATGGCAACCAGCCGGGGACAGTCCTCCAGTGGAGGAATGAACATCAGTGGTGGGGAAGGGTGATCGATTAGTGGACATAGCTCAGCTCGGAAGAATCAAGAACCTCCGAAGGGCCACGGCAGAGCGGATAGAGGGTTTGTCCTGCTGGAGAAGGCAGGCGTTGAGTGGCTTTTCTTTACTTTCTTTTTTAATTTTTTTTTTTAAAAATTTTAATTTTAATTTTTTAAATATATTTTATTGATTTTACACAGAGAGGAATTGAGAGGGATAGAGAGTTGGAAACATCGATGAGAGAGAAATATCGACCAGCTGCCTCTTGCACATCCCGCCCTGGGGATGTGCCCGCAACTAGGGTACATGCCCTTGACTGGAATCGAACCCAGGACCTTTCAGTCCGCAGGCTGACTATTTATCCACTGAGCCAAACCGGTTTCGGCTACTTTCTTTCTTTCTTTTTTTAAAATATATTTTATTGATTTTTTACAGAGAGGAAGGGAGAGGGATAGAGAGTTAGAGACATTGGTGAGAGAGAAACATCGATCAGCTGCCTCTTGCACACCCCCTACTGGGGATGTGCCCACAACCAATGTACATGCCCTTGACCGGAATCCAACCCGGGACCTTTCAGTCCGCAGGCCGACGCTCTATCCACTGAGCCAAACCGGTTTCGGCTTGAGTGGCTTTTCTTAGTGTGAAGTTCCCACTTAGCTTCTGCGCCAGCCTCGTGAGTCTTAGGAACGGAAATCGGTATTTGGAATCAAGGCAAGACAACAGCACTAACGAAGGCCCAATGAATGCCAGGTCACTAGACAGATTTTCCAAGAAGGACCGGAAGGCTCTGCGCCCCCCTCCTCCTGGCTTGCGGGACACCCCGGTGGCAACCTTCCTTGGGAAAGTGCAAGGAACCCCTTGTTCTATGGGCAGCCAGACAAGGGGCTGGGGACACTTGAGGGTGGCTACTGATTCTCTGGGCGCAGGTACCGGGAGGTCACGGGGACGCTGTGAGCTCAGGTGCAGCTGCTGCAGGAAAGGTCATCCATGGCCTGAGCCCAGAGTCAGTTACCTATTTATTTTTAAGTAAATCGTGCAGTTTCGCTTTTCGGCGTGGAAAGATCCTGGAGGGAAACGTCATAAGAAACAAACCGTGTGCCCCGGGTGAGCCGTGTGCCCCAGGGGGGCCGTGTGCCCCGGGTGAGCCGTGTTCCCCAGGGGGACTGTGTGCCCCGGGTGAGCTGTGTGCCCCAGGGGGGCTGGATGTCCCGGGAGAGCCGTGTGCCCCAGGGGGCCGTGTGGCCTAGGAGAGCCGTGTGCCCCAGGGGAGCCGTGTGCCCAAGGGGAGCGGTGGGACCCTGGGGGAGGGGGCGGTTTGAACCGGAGGAGGAGTGGACTCTATTCGTGTGGTCCTGAGACATTTGGACAGTCTGCAGCCATTAGCTACAGGACACTCTGTTGTATTTCCCTACAAAAACAAGTGAGAGAGAGGGTCCCACTTGAAATTCATATACGGAAAAAAGGAAAAGAGAAGGGAAAAAAAAATCTGAGGAACAAAATAAAATGGTGAATATAGTAGAATCAGGGGCAAAGAAGGGGAGTGGACTGATAATTATCAGGAGGATAAGGGGGTGGGGGAGCAGTGAGAGACTGGATTGAAATCGTATAACCAATGGATGAGGACAATTGGGGGGAGAAGGGGTAAGGGCAGAGGGTGGGAAGGGAACTGGGTGGTAGGGAGCTTTGGGGGAGAAAAAGGAGAAACAATGGTAATAATCTGAGTAATAAAGATTTATTAAAAAATTAAAAAAATAAAATAAGTAGAAAAAAAAAGACAAGAAACAAATGTGTTGCTGAGACTCCCTACAAGGTCCTTGCAGAAATCACACTCACCGCACGGGCCCGGAAACCTCTGGCTCCGTTCAGTGGGACCGAGAGTTGGGCCCCGGGGCTGGGGGTGGGGTGTTGGGGTGCTGGTTTGCTCAGAGTGACTTCTGGCCTTCGCCCAGTCCCCCTCCGCCCATGTTTTAACAAGACGTAGTTCAAGCAGCCAGAGAGCATCGCAGCTAACTGGTTGATTCAGCAAGAATCCCGGGAAAAGGTGATGCCGAGGAGGGGGTGGGGGCAGCATCCAGCGAGCAGGGTGAGCAGCTGTTCTCTGGAAAGGGCCCCCCCCCCGGGTCGGGGAGCACCCTGCCAGGCGCCATATGCGTGATGGACAGGCCAGCGAGCAGGGGGCGCCTGAGCGGAGGCGACAGGCCGGCTCTCGCTCACAGGGAAAGAAACTTCCTCTGGAGTCCACGCGAGTGAAACCCTGTGCACAAGGGGGGCGCGTTGTCAGGCTCCTGGCCACTTGGTGGGATTGTCCTGGCTGCGACCCCCCCCTCTTTTCCCTTCCCTCCCCCCAGGAAGAGAAAAGCCACACCCTTCATCCCCAGAAGGACACCCGGCCCATGGCCCCCGAGGCTGTCACAGACCCCAGAGAGGACTTCCAGGATGGAGACCCCCGCCCGCAGGCACACACAGAGCACCATGCAAGCAGGTCCACGCGTGTTCTCTCCCCGACCCCCGTGGGATCCCGCAGGCGGAGATGCAGTGCGTGGACAGAGGGGCCAGCACCCAAACGCCTGTCTCACTGACCCACGGCTGGCACTGGCTTCTGTCTGCCTTCTGGAGCTTAAGCCAGAGATCCTAGGTGGGCCATCGTCAGAAAGGGGACAGGTGTCAAGCCCAGGGCTGTGCTGGTCCCCAAATGTACTCCCTGCGCCCCTTTACTGCCTGTGCAGGGAACGCCCTCCCACCTCTAACCCTCGTGCCTAATCTTTGCTTTGAAAGCCCTCGGCTCAAGATCCCCACTCGCCGGGCTGTCCTAACGTCACCTGGAAAAGGTGACACTCCACCACTGAGCCAAACCTGTTTCGGCTAATTCTTTATATTGAACTCTCTCTGTTCAAATGCTGTGTGGTTTTGCCTCTCGATTGGATCCTGACTAATATATCCTGGTTTCTGTGAGTCATGGCAAAGTAATTTATGTCAGAGGAATTCGGGTTCGCATAATGGCTTTTATTTTATGTTTCCTATTAAATAAAGCGGCCGTGCCATCACTTCCCCCACTCTCCAAGCCTGCTATTAAAAATGTTACCCTCAATGATAGGTCTGCTTTATTGATATATTACTATAAAGCTGTATTCAGAGGGCTCCTTCAAATCCGGAGCTTTCACTAAATGTAAAGCCGAAGCCAAAATGACTTCACTGTCCCAGTCTCTTTGGAGAGCGTTATATCAGGGACACATGATGCTTTGGGAAAGTGACCTCATTCCCTTCTCTCTGCTTGGCCAACCACTCTCATCCAGACAAACTCTAGGAGAACTTTCAGTGCCCTGGTCTGCCTTCTGCCTCCATAGCAAGGTCATGCTGGGCTTCTTCTGAGCCAAGGATAGGGTGAAACACAGGTGTCTCAATTTAACCACTTGCCCAGATGGTGTGGCTCAGTGGTTGACCATCAGTCCATGCACCAAGAGGTTACTGGCCAGGGCACATGCCTGGTTTCGGGCTGGGTCCCCAGCTGGGGGTGTGCAGGAGGCAGCCAATCAATGTCTCTCTTATGGATGTTTTTGTCTGTCTGCCCCCCCCCTCTCTCTAAAAATCAATAAAAACATACTTAAAAAGGAAATACAACACATCCTTGGTTCCTGTTTTTGCTCCTCAAAGGGCATAGGATATAGAGATGTTGCTGCCTTTCAGAATAAACCCGGGGCTCCGGGGCCTCCACACTGTTGCCTTTAATTAGATTCTCTCGTCAGTCATCCCTGCGTATTGTTCCATGTCCAGAAGTCCATATTAATAAAACGTCTGTTTACTTATGAGAACTTGGTGAAAAGTTTAATTTCAGGATGTTCATCCATCTGGCCTTGCCAACTGCAGGACTACAGAAGGATACGTTGATGGCAAAGGGAACACCATCTGTTTCTGAGAAGTGAGTTGATCTCTGCATGACAAGCAGAAAGTCAACTGCGACGCTGAAGAAGGTGAACAGGAGAGTGAAGAGTTTGCCCTCCACAGTTTGACTCAGGGCACAGAGTGTTGGCCTACGGACTGAAGGGTCCCAGGTTCCATTCTGGGTTCAAGGGCACATGCCCAGGTTGTAGGCTTGATCCCCAATAAGGAGGCAGCTGATCAATGATTGTCTCTCAGTACTTATGTTTCTATCTCTCTCTCCCTCTTCCTTCCTCTCTGAAATAAATGAAATTTATTTATTATATTTATTCAAATATATATGAATGAAGAGTTTGTTGGGCCTTTTATTTCGTACGTGAGCATGATTTCCACAAGACAGATCATAACCAATGGACAAGAGGTTCATTTGGTCACTTGGAAGTAACCACAACTCACAAGTTTGCCTTTTCGTTCTTCCTCCTTGGTAGCAATCAACTGGTAAAAGAAACTATACTCTTTCCGCCTTCATAGGTATTTAGGCAAATGAAATAACCTCTTTCTCTATTCCTGTGTTGTCAATCCGATAATATACAATGGGACTTGGACCAGATGTCCAGACGAATTAGCTCAGTTGATGGTGGTATATCAATGACCCAAAAGTCCTGAACTTGACAGCAATCCAGCCAAGTTAGTATTAATAGGAATAGACTTCATTTCATAACCGGAAGTCTATCCTATCCCTTAACTAAGTAGCTGAAAGGCGCCATCAGGAGAGACAAGATGCAACCCGCCACATTTACTCAACAGAAGTACTTCTAAGTTCACGTCCGACTGATGGAGACCGGGTGGGAGTGACCATGAAGGAAGGACTGCACATTACAACACTCAGCGAGAATATTTGTTAGCAACTGAAAGCTAGGGCAATTGGAAGAAACAGTGAGAAGGACACTCCCTCTGTCTAACTCAACTGTTCTAACCATCTCACATCCTCTCCTAGGCAGCATTCGGAGCTGACGGCCACTACCCCTTTGAACTCTCTGTTCCTTTCTTGCTGTGACAGTTAAAAAATATTCCTGTTCTTTCTCCACCTCCTGTCCCTTTGCATTCTCTTCTCCGGTGTGGAATTCCGAGGCTCTCTGTTCACTTTTAATGCTTCAGTGAACTAATCCTGTCATTGACTCAGATACAATCTAAATCTGATTCATGCCTAAATTTATTGTTTTGGTCCTGCCTTTTTTTTTTTTTACCAGAATTGCAGCTTAAAGCATGTCTACTTAATTATTATACAGTCACTTCAAAGTAAATATATCTCAGTCATCATCCCTCCAATATGAGCACCTTTTCCAAGGTTTACATGGTACCCGACTTTTCTAGGTCAACAGGATTGTTCATCAGGAGTTATTTTTGAAAAAATATATTTTATTGAGTTTTCACAGAGAGGAAGGGAGAGGGATAGAGAGCTAGAAACATCGATGAGAGAGATACATCGACCAGCTGCCTCCTGCACATCCCTACTGGGGATGTGCCCGCAACCAATATACATGCCCTTGACTGGAATGGAACACGGGACCCTTCAGTCTGCAGACCGACGCTCTATCCACTGAGCCAAACTGGTTTCGGCCATCGGGAGTTCTTACCCATTTCACCACCAAGGCCTTCTTTTATCCACCCAACCATCTTCCCAGTGTCTATCTTAAAATATGTATTTTTTCACCTAAAGGTTTATTTAAATAAGTTTTTCTATTCTTATTACACAAAGGCATCTGGGTTGTGATTCTAAGCAAACTGTTATGACACTGAATTCCAGCCACAAGCAGAGATAGTTGGTGTGTATTTAGTCTGTGCAGCCAGGGTATGCAGAATATATGTCAAGTGGAGAGAAATTAAGGGCTCTGTTATTGTTTGAAAGCAGATTAACTATTAAAAAAATAATCACACCCAACAAGTTTACTACTTATTGATCTCAGATGGGCATTGTATTTGCATGCCTAACTTCTTTACAAAAACTTGCATGCAAAGCGCCACAAAATTGCATTGATGGCTGTTCATTCATAAGTCTCAGTGGTTTCCTCTTGTTGAGAGATGGAGAAGGTATGTACTCGGGGAGGCCTCTCTGATCTTGGGCAGGGCATGCTCATGGTCTCATGTAACCAAGACAGAACATTTCTGTGGATCTCTTGGCAGAAGATGCCGAGGGTGTAAAAGGAAACTGATCTTCTAACCATATTTTCTTCTAAAATCTTCTGTAAGTCTTTTAACAAGGAGATAGCATTCCTAAATGAAACCTGCCATGAACTAGAGGGATATATTAGTAGTGCTGTCATATGAGGCTATTCTAGATTCCAGGGGTCTGACATAAGCCCCGAAATATATGAACTTGAATAAAACACTACTTAATCATTTCAGAAACTAAACCAGATCACCGCTCTGAAATAATATTTACGGATAGCATTCAATCATTCGCTTTTATTGCCTATTATCTTAACAATCTCGCACTGAGAATCTTGCCAAATAGCAGTGTTTTGGTTCCAAAGATCTGCTCAGAAAGAGTTCCTTTGAATGAAATATGCATTATCAATGTCAGAGTTGGCATCCTATAGAATTCCTTTAATTTGAAGTAGACGGAACACTGACATCAACCTTGGACCAGTACCCCAAACGAAGCATGCTCAAATTGCTAAAAGAGCTTATATCCATTCCTCATCTTCATCTTCCCTGAGCTTGCTCATATGGAAACCCAAATCCCAAAGAGTGGTAAATGGGTTTCACATGGACGAGTGGCTGTATGGGGAGCCATGGGAAGAGGGGTTCTGAGCTCAGGTCAGTAGAAGTGGGGACTGTGACGAGCAAGGTCTGCAATGGGGAGAGAGTGGTAGAAACAAGGGGTGATGAAGCTCTGGAACCAACGGCCATTTACCACAGAGAAAGGAAACCTCCGGTGAGCCATGACATCTTAGGCAAAAGGCTTGCAAAACAGGCATACGGAAAAGGGTATTAACTTATTTGAAAGCAGCAAATTTGTAGTAGGAAGTGAAATCTAAAGCCCATAGAAATGAAGAACTTATAAATAATTAGAAAAGTCCAAAATGGAACATACTCTCTTGAGAGAGAGAATCATCCCCAAGACTTAGATGTGCCCAGGCAGGGCATGTGGATATCTTAGGAGAGATCCAAGCAGGTGTGGGAAGTCAGAAAATATGAATTCTTAGGGATCTTATGACATGCCATCCAACCTCAAAAAAGAAAAACCATTACCTTCTAGAGTAGGGTTAGTTGTACTGAGATAAAAGTGAAGAAAATCATCCAGCTGCTTGAGATAAATATGCTTAGCATTTCCACAGAAATTTCATCCCAATCAGAGGCCATGTCCACACCCTGGGATTGCCCATCGAAAGAGACTTTTAATTTGAAATTAATAAAACACATTAAAATGGTGATAGACAGAGACTTGAGGTGGTGAACACACAATACAGTATATGGAGGATGGGTTGTAGAATTGTGCACCTGAAACCTGTGTGATTTTGTTAACCTGTGTCACCCCAGTCCATCCAACAACTAAGATAAAAATTAAAAACATTGAAAATGGATATACTCTATAATAAAAGCCTACTATGCTAAGTGTCCGGTCCAAAGGTCAGCTGTTCAACCAATCAAAGTGTAATATGCTAATGACATGCTAAGGCTGTTCAAGTGCTCACTTTGATGTGCTCTGACCACCAGGGGCAGATGCTCTGACTGGTAGGTTAGCTTACTGCTGGGGTCCAGCCAATTGGAACTGAGCTAGACTGGCTGGACACATCCTGAAGCCCACCCACAGTCCCTCCCCGACTGGCCAACTTCCCATGATCCTCCTAGGGGGCTGATTGTGCACTGGTGGGGTCCCTCGACCTGGTCTGCACCCTCTCAAAATCTGGGGCCCCTCTGGGGATGTTGGAGAGCCAGTTTCAGCCCGATCCCTCAGGCCAGGCCGAGGGGCCCCCACTGATGCATGAATTCATGCACCGGGCCTCTAGTCATTTTATAAAATCTTAGCATTTACACAGGGTTCCTGCTGTGCGAATGCGGGCAATTCTTGGACTAACAGGCCCGGCCAAAATGAAACTTATCAAAAGCCGGCCTGCCATCTATTTGAAACCAATTGGTTGCCCTGGAAGGTTAGGCATGTGATCAGTTACTGTCCCATCAGCCATCAGCATCTTGGCCGCAGAGCGAAGGAGATGGGGAGAAAAATCACCCGCGACAGAGATGAAAGCTGGGTGGTGGGAAGAAAAAAGCCTCCTTGATTAAGCTGTGGACTTACTCGAGTCTTTAATTCTCCCTCCGGCCCGTCTTCACGCTGGCACATGGGCGGGCCGTGGATGGATGGGGACGCTCATCACCAGGAGCACGCACATCTATCTTGCGGACTGCTTTTTTCATTCGCCAGCTCCCGAGGAGTGGGGAGATTTATTTGGAAGGATGGTAATGAAGGCAGGAGGCGCTGGCCAGGCGGCAGTTTCCTTTACCAATGTGTTATTCTCACTTTCTTTCCCTTCCCTTCTCCGTGCTGAGTTGCTCTCTTTATCTCCACTTATTTTTCTTAATATATTTGTATTGATTTCAGAGAGGAAGGGAGGGGGGGCAGAGAGAGAAATATCAATGATGAGAGAGAATCATTGATCAGCTAGCTGCCTCCAATATGCCCCACACTGCGGATTCATCCCACAATCCGGGCATGTGCCCTGACTGGGAATCGAACCATGATCTTCTGGTTCATAGGTGGACACTCAACCACAGAGCCACACCGGTGGGGCTCCATTTATTTTTCTTTAAAAGGAGGGATGTTACTCATCAGCCAGTGGCTGGATAAAGGATGGTAGCAAGGATATGAGAACACAGAATTTCCAGGTGTAAGTTTGTTGCAGTATTTTAAATGTTTTCATTATATTCTACATTTAAAAAAAATTTTTATATATATATATATATATATATATATATATATATATATATATATATATATATATCGATTTTTTACTGAGAGGAAGGGAAAGGGATAGAGAGCTAGAAACATCGATGAGAGAGAAACATGGACCAGCTGCCTCCTGCACACTCCCTACTGGGGATATGCCAGAAACCAATGTATATATGCCCTTGACCAGAATCAAACCTGGGACCTTTCAGTCCACAGGCCGACATTCTATTCACTGAGCCAAACCGGTTTCGGCTCTACATTTTTTATTATACACAGGCGCATTTACTTAGATCCAATCACATACTCCCGAAATACTTGTTTCTTCACCCCAAAATGAGATTTCCTGTTTCCTTTCTTGAAGTTGTTTTGTGTGGTTGACTTGCTCTACCTGGCAAGAATGAAATCGTTCCCTTCAATGGAAAAAACGGACTTTCCACTTTCCTAACAATGGTGAAGGAGATGAGCTAGCTCTGCTGGGCCTTATAAAATACAGTGAAAGAAACCATCACCATCTCGATCTGAGTCACAGGATGGAATTACTCACTAAAAGGCTGGAGTGGGTATATTCCTAGTTTCCTGCCAAAGGCATGGCTTCTGGACTGTAACCAACCATCGCATTCAGATGCAACAGTTAATCAGCTGAGCTGACCACTCGCTGGACCTGGGCCCAACGCCCCAGACGGTGTGGCTCAGTGGATAGAGAGTTGGCTTGTGGACTAAAGGATTCTGGGTTTGATTCTGGTCAAGGGCTGGATTCCCAGTAGGAGGCCTACAAGAGGTAGCCAATCAGTGATTCTCGACCAAGATGATGGGGTCATAATATGGCCTCGTCGGGGGACCATTGTTATGGCACTTTTGGTCACCAGGGGCTGTGGCTGTGACAGATAGTCTCAGAAGCAAAAACATCCAACTGTTCACACACTGCATGAAACTGATCATCGATAAAAAACTATAGTTTATTGAATCATAAGAAGCATGGTTTATGTTGTGGTTTCTGTAGGATCCTTATGTGTATGTTCCTTTTAGAACTGGAGAGTTTTTGAATGACCTAGAGGGTTTCCATTTCTTCTTTGAACAAATGAGAAAGACGGAGGGAGGGAGGGAGGGAGGGAGGGAGGGAGGAGGGAAGGGGGGAAGAAAAGAGAGAGAGAGACTTCAAAGGCTGACACACTGTGTCCAGGTGACTCAGCCATGCAGTGGTGTCTTCTACTCCACAATCACTTCACACCTGAACCTCATGTTTACATTTTGTCTTCTTTTATTGTCTAGAAACAAAACAGGAAAGTGAGAGAAGGTATTTTCTAAAAACAAAACACCGAAGTGAATAAAGGGAAAGAAGCCAGTGACACACAGTTCTCAAATTCTCTACTCAAATCCTCCTCACTCAGAGTCCACCCAGCAGGAGGTCTGGGGGGCCGCACCCTGAGCCGCCCCATTGCTAGCCTTGCCGCGTCCACCCTGACCTCTGACCTCTGACCTCTGTCTGCACCTGCAGATCCTGATAAACAAAGGGAAGCTAGTGCGGACACACGGGCTGGGCCAACCTGCCCCGGCCATGGAGAAAAATTGCCTCCTGCACGCCTGCAGACAATTACAGTGCCTTTATCCAGAGAACACCTTCACCAAGAGGAAGAGGCTAAAGACATCTCGATTTTTGTTTTGTCTTATTTTTGCAGATTCACTCTGATGAAATTGAAAAGGGTTATACATTCACACAGTGCCAGACTGGATGCCAAGTTTTAACAGGTTTTCTTGTTGAATTAGAGACTGAATCCCCGACAAGCACATACACTGAGTGGCCAGATGATGATGATCTCTGAATGCATACTAATCTGGCCCCTCAGTGTATATCCTATATAATAAAAGGCTAATATGCAAATTGCTCCCTCAACCAGAAGTTCAACCAGCAGGAGGCCGGTCAACTACCCATGTCCCCCACTCGTGCACGAATTCATGCACCGGACCTCAAACTCTAACAACACACACACACACACACACACACACACACACACACACACACACAAACACCTGAGTGGCTGGATTATTATGCTTTCAGAGATCATAATAATCCGGCCACTCGGTGTATATCGCTTATTTCTCTCCTTACACAGCTGCTAAGACCATATTTTCTCTTAAAAAAAAAAAAAGGGAAAAGACAAATGCCACCCCTGTCTCAACGCAGGTCCTAACCAGACTTTTTCACTTTCCTTTTCCCCAGCCATTCCCGTCATCCAGATGCCAAATCCCTAGGAGGAAGGAAGACAGGACGCGGGTTTCCATGCACAGCAGGTGATTTCATCGAAACTCATCTCATCGGGTCTCCAAATGGAGCCAAGGGCTTTCAGCGGAAAGAGGACCCACACTGAAGCGCATTGAGGAGGAGAACTTGGAACAGTTGAGATGCACATAAGTAGAGGAGACTCAGTGCACACACGCAATGCCCACTGGCCAATGGTCTCCTCCGCTCTCCCCCCCCCTCGTCCAGCTGCTGACTTTCTCCACTCAGCCCTGAAAGATGAATGGAGCTGAAGAAGGCAAAGCCCTTAAAAGCCCCCAAAATACCCCAAAAGGTATCTACAATATCAGACACCAAGCTTACCCAGAGATAACTAACTACCTTGAATATTTTTGCAATGGACAAATGTATACAAATATATGCAACACAGAAGTACTTGCAAGTATGTTTTTCATGAAAGCATGAGAAGACATTTTTTAAAGGAATAGTAACTAAAACGAAGGGCAATTTTCTACTTATTTTAATGGCTTGAAAAGTGCAAATATTAAGACTTTCCCCCAAAAAATTATCAGGTAAGGATATATGTCTCATCATTTATTTAACGTAGCACGTATTATCCAGTGTTCAACTTGCTTGCAACCTTTCACCTCTACAAACAGAATGTACCTTTGAATCAAAAGCTAAGTCACACACAGATAGGAGGATAGATTTCACTTAGACTGGTTTATACTGTGAGTTAGAGATACCAACAAACGTTCAGATGGATGGAAGGAGGCAGTGCTTTCTGATTCAGAACCAGCGAAGGGCCAGGAAACTATCCACCATTACCAAACTGAGCAGCTCATACAGAAAAATAAAAATAAAAATATATAAAAATAAATAAAAGGAGTCAGATTATCCCTAGGCAGAGAGTACATTTTAAAATATACAGTGTACCCCCAAAAATGTATACATACTATGTAGATTCTATTACATTTTGAAAATGAAAAATATTTCATTATTCAAAGTGTGCACGCATTTTGGGGGGAACACCCTGCCCTCTGTTGTGTGTGTTTCAAATCCAATTCATTCTGAGCAGTTTCGGTGGCTGAGATCTTAGCGGATTAATTGGAGTGGGCTGGGGTAGACTCTGTTTGTCCTAAACGCAGACACGCTGAAGGGAAGAAAGATTAATCTGATAAAGGCGTCACCGTTTCTAATCGGACTGATGGGCCGGCGCAGGATGGGTGGGGAGAGGGGACGTCGGGTGAGTTCCCGTCAAGTGATGAACTGCCTTGAAGCCAAAGCAATCACGCAGATGGCTGGAAGAATCCCCCCGCACCCCCAGTCAACACTTTGGGGCAAGTGTCCCCCGTCTTAGCCTTCCCCACCCAGAGCGGATGTCAGATGTGGTGAAATGCAAGCTTAAGGGGAGGGTTTAGCTGGGGCAGCTCCCGTCCACTTACCAAAATTAAACACATTCATTTCCATTCCGAGAGGGGGGGGGTGACATTTGGGTAATATTTCCAATTCTCAGAACAGTTGAAAAATCCAAGAGCGGGCTGACCAAGCATTGTTTGTTTAAAAATTGTCACATATTTATCTTTGCTAGTGGTGGTTCAAAGTAACGCGAAACAGTTGTTAACTCGCCCTTCTTTCTTATAAATGATGTAGCAAGTAGTTATTTTGTCTTCAGGAAAAAAAAAAGGTAATTTTCTCTACATTATCATGATTGAATAGAATAAAGTCAAGGTGTTTTTAGGGAAGAGCAAGGAATTCCTACCGGAGTATTTTGTCTTAACACGTGGCTTTTAACTGATTAGATACATTTTCAAAAATTTAGGGTACAAAGACACATCTCTCCAAAAAGGTACCTACAATCTTAGATGCCAATCTTACCCAGAGATAATTACCATTAACAATTTTTGCAGTGTACAAATGTATACAACAATATGCAACACAGAAGTACTTGCCAGTATATTTTTCATAAAAGCATAAGAACTTTTTTTTTAAGGAATAGCTAGCTAAAATGAAGGGCAATTTTCTACTTATTTAATGGCTTTGAAAGTGCAAATATTAAGGCTTTTTCCCCCAAAAAATTATCAGGTAAGGATCTATGTCTCATCATTTATTTAACTTAGCATATATTTTCCAGTGTTCAATTTGTGTTCAACCTTTCACCATTACAAACAGAGTGCACCTTTGAATTAAAAGCTAAGTCACACACGGATAGGATAGATTTCACTTAGACTGCTTTATACTGTGAGTTAGAAATACCAGGCGATTGTTTTAACGGTAGCGATACTTTATAAACCTTTGGAACTGACATTCCATGAGGCATTACAGATGAATATGTCTTTTTTCCCTTCGCATTTTTCCTTTGAGGTCAGTAGAAGGTAGGTAGCGGTATTTGTGTTGAACACACTAACTTCTATACCCAGTTATAAGTGGGGACAGGCAACACTGATGTTGAATGTAAGTTGCTGGATTTACTCTGCCTTCCCCAACGGACCAGTTTCCAACTCGCATGATTTCTTATTCCTGCCTCTTTCCTCTTCTCCTTCATCTGTGGTGATCTGTGCTGTCTGTCCTCATCCAATACCTCCTTTAATTTGGCTGAAAATGCCAGATTACTTCCTCTAAGTCTCGTTTTGATTGTACTCACGCCTCTATTTTTAAACACCTTAGTCAGTGAATGAGGACACATTGAGAGCTATTTCTGTGAACCCGAGTTTTATGTAGGGCTTTGTTCTTCTCTGTACTGTAAACAAGGATAATCGGAGACCCCAGGCACTGTTTACTTGGAATTCCATAAAGACACCTAGTAGCTCAAGTAAGCAGGCATATTGAATATAGTCCATTAAACTAACTGTAGCAATATAGAATCAAGAAACTGTTTTGGTTTGGGAACACCATCCGTGTTTTATCACCCGATAGCGTAAAACTATTATTTATTGTATTAATTCACACGAAGTGAATGTACTTCTGATTTTTGTAAGCTCTAGTTCTTAACGTGTTTTTAGTCCATTTTGGAGATTTGAAAAACGAAACCAATGATTTTTTAATGTTAAAAACCCATTACACTAGAATTAAAACGTGTCTGGTTTTTGCTATGCATTAGTATTATTGTAGCATGGCTTTTTAAATGCTTGATGGTTAAGTTACTTAAAATGCTTGGCAAAAAATGCATACCTTTATAAAATATTTCCAGCTTTTGAATATGACTTTCCATACTTGGAGAAGAGATCGAATGACGGTAATATAGTTTGGAAATCCTAGAATAAAAAAGAGCAAAGTTTACCATAGAGCTCTTACTGACTTTGTATTATTATTATTGTTGTTGTTGTTGTTGTTATTATTGGTTTTAAATATATATAACAATGACTAATTAAAAATAGTTTTATTTAAATGGTGTTAGTTTAACCTTTTAAAATACTTATTAATTATATTTAGTGTTTATTTTAATATGTAAAATAACTCATTTTAAAAAATGTACATTTTCGTCGAAACCGGTTTGGCTCAGTGGTAGAGCGTCGGTCTGCGGACTGAAAGGTCCCGGGTTTGATTCCGGTCAAGGGCATGTACCTTGGTTGCGGGCACATTCCCCAGTAGGGGGTGTGCAAGAGGCAGCTGGTCGATGTTTCTCTCTCATCGACGTTTCTAGCTATCTCTCTCCCTCTCTGTAAAATATCAATAAAATATATTTTTTTAAAATGTACATTTTATGGATACAGACAACAATATGATAACTGCCAGGGGAAAGAGGGTGGGGGAGGTAAAAGAAGGTAAAAGGGGGAATAAGTGGTGATGGGAGGAGACTTGATGCGGGTGGTGAACATAATACACTATACAGATGATGTATTATAGAATTATTTACCTAAAAGCTGTATTATTTTACTAACCAATGTCACCCCAATGAACTCAATGAAAACACGATTAAATAAATGTACATCTCAACTTTTATTTTTTTACATTTACTTTGGCTCGAGGTATATTCCAACTGTATATGATTTAAAAGCATCGAATGCATCTAGTAGAAAAGAAGGAAGACTTGCCAAAACCGGTTTGGCTCAGTGGGAGAGCATCTGTCTGCGGACTGAAAGGTCCCGGGTTCGATTCCAGTCAAGGGCATATACATTGGTTGTGGGCACATCCCCGGTAGAGGGTCTGCAAGAAGCAGCTGGTCGGTGTTTCTCATCGACGCTTCTAGCTCTCTATCACTCTCCCTTCCTCTCTGTAAAATATCAATAAAATATATTTTTTTAAATAAAAAAATAAAAGGCATAGGTGGCCCGGTCAGTGTGGCTCAGTAGGTTGAGCATTGTTTCATGCACCAGGAAGTCACTGGTTTGATTCCTGGTGAGGGCACATGCCTGGGTTTTGAGCTTGATCCCCAGTAGGGGAAGTGCAGAAGGCAGCCAATCGGTGTTTCTCTCTCATCAATGTTTCTCTCTCTCTCTCTCTCTCTCTCTCTCTCTCTCTCTCTCTCTCTCTCTCTCCCTTTTCCTTCATCTCTCTCTAAAGTCAATAAGAACATTTTTTTAAAAGGAATAGCAAACTAAAGCGAAGGGCAATGTTCTACTTATTTTAATGGCTTTGAAAGTGCAAATCTTACCCTGGGAATCAACTAGTCATTAAACCTTAAAATAAACAGTCATATTGCCTTGTCTTCATAAAAGTCAATGCGTCTCCTTCTGTAGCCTATCATTTTCATCAAATATTGTTTTCTACTTGTTGGTTTATTCTTTCACTGTGAAAACATGTATGATAATGTTTGGTATAAAAATCAAGAAATTAGTCTCGCGGCAGGGAGTCTGCTAACAACCCCGTTTTAATCTTATCCTTCAAGCGGAGGCAGAAAACATATTAATTGCGGCTTAATTTATGCGACAAATATTTCATTTTAATTATGCTTAATTTTTGTCACGCTATAAAAATGTCAATAGTTCTGACACAGTGTTTGCCTACAAGTTGTGCTTTTTTTTTTAAGTGAAAGAATTAAAATCAAATGCTGCTTCTCAAAGAAATTATGAAAGATTTCTAATTACTGCTGACGTTTTTGAAAAGAAGAAAAAAAATTGCTACTCCAGTGGCCCCCAAAATAACATCTGGGAATGTGTGAACTTGAAGCTTTATTACCCGATATTTGTAATTCCTGGTAACATACATGCCTCATTAACAGGACGAAATTCTCACGGGGAGGATTTTCTCTTTTTTATTCACAGGATAGATCAGTGACTGTCATTGACTGGTGCCTTGCTGCCACAGAAAGGTTTTTTGTTAATTCCGCTCAGGGAAATGGAGACAAGAGTGAGTGAGACTGAGGACCGGTGATACATTGCATCGAACAAAAGAACATTTACCATGAACGGAAGGGGAAAGAAACACTGGCCAGCCACCAAGGCTGAGCGGCATGAATTCCATTCAGCAAAACATTAGCAAGCTCTTGCCTTGCCCATGCACCCGAGAGGTTGCTGGTTTGATTCCTTAGGTGGGAGGCAACCGATCAGTGTAGTACATTTCACTCTCACATGGATGTTTCTCTCCATCTCCCGCTCCCTTCCTCTCTTTCTAAGAATCGATTTTAAAAATCTTTTTTAAAAGTTATTAAGCTCTTATGAGGTGCAGATCCTCCCCAAACACTGTCACACATACACAGGCTACCTCCTTCCGGAAAGCCTTCATCTTTGGATGGCAATGCCAGCTCCCTGCACTGAAGCATCCTGCTCCTCCCAGCCCTGGTCCAGCGTCTGTTTTGCATCAGGGACTGTTTGGCATCAGTATTTAAATCTAAGGCCTCCCGGTGTGAGCCCCCTCACTGGATGGTCAGCCTCCCCGGGGGGGCAGGATCCTGGCCTTCTGTGTTACATCCACCCTCTCCAACATTCACATAAACTTGGGAGTAAATAAAATGTACTGTGTTTAGAAACATCGCTATTATTTCAAGACCCTCTTTTGTGAAAGATGGATAGATCCATTTAAAAACCATTTGATACCAAAGCTTCTAGTTTTAAGCTGGCCGAGTAATTAATTTCCTGCCTTATCCTCAGAAATGCACCCTCCCTGGCCGTGCCCCGATCTTGGAGGATAATAAACATCTACAGAAGGGCATCTGCAGGAATATCAGGAAACAGCAGTGACCCCAAATCATGATCAGTGTCCCCCTGATGAGGAGGGGTAGCATCCCAGACTTAAAAGGAAGGGAGAGCATGCCCTAGCTGGTTTGGCTCAGTGGATAGAGCGTTGGCCTGCAGACCAAAGGGTCCCGGGTTCGATTCGGGTCAAGGGCATGTACCTTGGTTGCAGGCTCCTCCCAGGCCAGGGTCCTGGTCAGGGTTTGTGCAGGAGGCAACCAATGGATGTGTTTGTTTCACATCAATGTTTCTCTCTGTCTTTAACTCTCTCTTTCACTCTCTATAAATAAAAAAAGAAAAGAAAAGGGAGAACAGACCAATGAAATTCCATCCTGTTCTTCCTTCCTAAGCCCAGGATGCTCAGCACTGGGATTGGACTGGAAGGTCAGAGTTGAAAGTGGCCTCTTGGACAAAGGATCTTTCTTGAAAGTTGGGAGGTGGGGGCATAGGAATACATCACTCAGCATCACAAATCTCTGAACATACTCACTTTAACTAGGCACGTGTTTTCCTTGGCAAAAATAGAGTAAAGAAGAAATAATTAGTGCACCAAAATGTGTACTATCTCCCTCAGATTTAAATTTTCTTTTTACTAGGACACTTTAATTAACTGCATCGCTCTCGGGAATTGATGCCCTATTTTTTATAGTTTTTATAAAATACCTAAACATATAATTGCTCATTTTTTAAAACATTTTGCTTTCATTTTTTTTTACATTTGACATCTTTAACAACGCTTCCCATAAGCAAGTCGACATAATAAAACATATAAAAATGCAAATGAGATAGTCAATGGAAACTAATGTATTTTATAATGCCAACTCCTTTTATAAGCTTTGAGAAAATTATGTACGCATTCACTAGTCTATGTACAATATTTAACGTCTATATCTAAACCCAAATTACTAAAGATGATGATCTATTTTTTCTGAACTCATGTCCTTCTCCCAAACTAAATCAAATGAAGAAAGTGATGGGAATTTCCTCTCAAGCTATTTCATACATGGATGCCCCTGAACTTTACCGAGTCTAAACTCCAAAACATGTGCAGGTAAATCACTTTGGTATTCAAAACACTAAGGAATGTTTATTTGCTGTTGCCATTAAGAGCACAATTTATTGCAGAACATTCAAATCTAAGTCCTAATTTATTTAAACTCTGTAAATGAAAGGCTGTTAAATTCGAGGATACTGACATTTGATAGATAAGAATTTCATCTCAATTTTTAATACGTTCTTTCATTATTATTTGTGAACAATATAAAATTTTTGCAAGATTAAGAGGACAGGAAAATAGGACAATTTACATGATTATGGCCTTCTGAAATTCTATGTTTGGCATGGTCAGACAGTAGAGGAGAAAATAACTCTTGAAAAAAGTTCAATTCAACGATGTATGTATTTTTAATTATACCTCCTTTGCTACACATAAGAATTTGTAAAAAAACAAAGTTAAAAATAAGTATGTCTCATCATGGTCAATAGATAACAATGGTTGCTAATTAGTTGATATCTCTCTTTAAATTGTACTTCGAAACTAAACCATTGCCATATGTTATCTGTAGTAAATTAACTATATTCAATTAATGCTTTAAAATACTTGAGAAACTTTGGCTGGTTAAGTAGGTTAACCACTCCTGTAATATTATTTCATCTCCTATTTTATTGAATAAACTCTTTTTATAAGAAATATTAGAGGTCCGGTGCACTGATTCGTGCACTGGTCGGGTCCCTTAGGCTGGCCTTCACCCTCTAGCAATCCAGGACCCCTCAAGGGATGTTGGACTGACAGTTTCAGCCCAATACCCATACATCTGGCCGAGGGAGCCCACCGATGCATGAATCTGTGCACTGGGCCTGTAGTATCATATAAGATCATTGGTTAATCTCTTCCCACCCTTCCCCCTCCCTGCTTTCCTCTGAGTTTCATCAGTCTGTTCCATGTTTTCATGCCTGTGCATTGATCATCTACCCTCTGGTGGTCAGTGCATGTCATAACTACCAGTTGAACAGTCAGACGGTCATGGTCAAATGGTTGAACGGTCGCTTAGGCTGTTATATATATATATATATATATATATATATATATATATATATGAAATGAATTCAATATAAGAAAGAATATAAAACGTATAAAAGTAGTAAGTTCTAAGTACTTCAGATTTGGCGCTGATGCAACAGCCTAAAATAATTTACTACTGTATTCGCATGCTTTATAGTCATTAGCAATTTGAAGGTTAATATAAATGACGAATAGAAAACATCTCTGAATTAAACTTGATAAATGAAAAGTGTTTCAAACAAATCAAAATCTTACAGAGGTAATTCACAGTTTCTTTTGAACAAACAATAATCAGAGTGGTCTTGATTTTATTCAATACTACTGAATAAAATTTTGACAATATATCTTCACTTTAGTTAAAAAAAGAAAAAGAAGTATTGAAAAGCCACATTAAAACTTTACTTTATCATGAATATAATATTAATATGATAGACTGAAATGATTATAACTGTAGATTCTTTAATGCAAACATTATTTAGCAATGTACTTTAGGACATTAATGCGTAATACTTCATGTATCTCTTTATGTTGACATATGTTTAGCTAACATAGATGATGACATAGGTATTGGTCACCAATGATATTTCTAGAAACCCATTAGTTTCCAGGAGCTCGGAAGTTAATGGCCAAGGTATTTCAATTAGTGTCATCTGCTCTCCAACTCTTGGTTAGGGCCTATCCAAATTTTCAAAACTGTTAATGTGATTTAGGGGATATTAACCTCACACAATGTTCCATTAAGCTCTTATCCATCACGGGGGCTAGTTAATTAGCCTTGGATGAATTTTCTCTTCCAAGAATCTCACATTTAGAGCCCTGGTGAGAACTCCTTTTTTGTCTCTGTCATCAATGGCCCGTGGGACTGGCTTAGGATGTGGGAGGAAAATTTGCGAACAACAAGCTACCACCATCGATGTCCTCGTGGGTGGAGCAGAAGAAGTCATCACAAGAGGGCTCGGAGCTCAGGTTTTCAAATGGCAGAACATTCTCAGTCTAAGTAAACTGCTCTTAAATTCCTCCTTACTTCCTTAAAATTTTCAGTTAAAGATGACATTCAGTATCGTATTAGTTTCAGGGGCACAGTAGAGTGGTTAGACATTTATGCAAATTACAAGGTGGCCCCCGATAAGTCTGGCACCACCTCACACATCCCCGCCCACCCCTCCACACCATACACGGTTCTACAACCCCCTTACTTACTGTTCGCTTAGTCACAAGCATTAGAGTTGGATTTATTGGGGGGTCATTAATTCTTTGAGAGGAATTTCTACCTCCCCAAGGAGCCTTCAGGATAATGGGTGGAAGACATCAAATGGTGGGGCTACAGAAGCCAAGCTGGAGGCAAGGATTCCTATAGGTTCTGCTGGGGCTCCCTGCATGCATGGGCCTCTGAGCTATGCAAGTAACAGTTGAGAAGGCACCACAGGGTTAGGACTACACGTGTTCAGCTCTTCCGCCCAGGATTAGTGTTAGAGAGCCAGGCAATGAGGGCGAGTGAATTGCACTGCCCTCTAACTAAACCCTGGAAGAAGACTTGACCAAGGACACAGAAGATGCAGATCCACAGTTCTCTATGCTGATAAACAGCTAAATTATTATTATTTTTTAAATTTCTTTATCGATTAAGGTATCACATATTTGTCCTCATCCCCCCTTTCCCATCCCAAACCCCTCCCCACGCATGCCCCCACCTCCTGTTGTCCATGACGGCTGGTTAGGCTCATATGCATGCATACAAGTCCTTGGTTGATCTCTCTCCCTTAACCCCACCCTCCTCTACCTTCCCTCTGAGGTTTGACAGTCTGATCGATGCTTCCCTGTCTCAGAGTCTAAACAGCTACATTATTAACATTATGTATTATTAGAGGCCTGGGGCACGGAATTCGTACATGGGTAGAGTCCCTAGGCCTGGCTGGTGATCAGGGACTATCTGGGCCTTCCTTCCCCCAGCTGCTGGTTGGGGCCTTCCTTCATTCGGTGCCGCCCCCTGGTGGTCAGCATATGTCATAACAAGCTGTTGAACTCCCAAGGGGAGAATTTAGCCTTTTATCATATAGGATTACTTTTGCTGTTGCAAACATCTTTTGTGCTAACTTAGTCTGCAAAGGATCTGATAATGACTCTGGTCCTTTAGTATAAAAAGAATGCATTTGATCACCCTATGTCACGTCCAAACACAACCTGAAGGATCCAATGGTAAGGAAGTAAAACACGTGCAGTACAGACTATCTATTGCTTTTGCACCTGAACTCAGTTTACTTGTGTCCAAGGATGAGCTGCCTCTGCAAAACTCCACCTCTATGAATCCATAGCTTACAAAAACCTTACAAAGGTTATTCCATCAAGTCTTCAAAATAGTATCTCTGTTTTGGAGACGGGGAAATTGAAGGCTTTTAGATAACTTTCTTATTAAATTACATATTGCAATTTGGTTAGAATTCTCATTACATTTCATTAGTATTATAGTTGGGAAGAAACTGTTAGAATGTTTAAATTTCATTTTTTAAAACTTGTTAACCGACTATGGTTTACCAAATGTAAGAATAAATCAAGAAAAAGGCTTTCAGTGGATGATAACACACATGGCAAACACTTCAACAATTTTAAAGACTACATACTGAAAACTTAGGGTTCCTAGGAGGGCAAACCTCCAAGTACCCAATAATTCCTTGCCCTATTAGAACATACTGATATATCTATGCTTAGATGCTTAAGCATATACAACATTATGCATATATTCTTGTTTTTAAGAGCTAAATTATATTTTGACACATTTTTATTTGATTTAGGAGAGGAATGGAGAGGGAGAGAGAGATAGAAACACCAATGATGAGAGAGAATCCTTGATGGTTTGCCTTCTGCACACCCCCTACTAGGGATTGAGCCCGCAACCCAGGCATATTCCCCAATTGAACTGTGACCTCCTGGTTCATAGATCAGTATTCAACTACTGAGGCATGCCAGCTGGGCCACAGCTAAATTATTTTTAATGACTTCCAGCTCCATTATTCTATAGTGACACAATTCCCAGTAAGTCTTCGAAACATCTGGAAAGAATTTATAAAATCTTAGAAATGGGCATACAGGAGGGAAAAGTAGATTTAAAGAGCTAGTTAAGATAATTATTAAAAATCTAGACTTCAGAGAACATCCAAGATGGCGGCCTAGGCAGTCTCCTAAGCTGCCGCCTCATCAACAATTTAATTAGAAAAACAACTAAAATAAAAAAGGACTTCACCAAAACGTCAGGAAAGCTGGCGGAGTGGAATAGCTACAACTAGAAAGAAAGAGAGAGGCTCACGGATCGACTGGGAGCCGAAAAGCACTGAGGTAGGGAGACGCTCGCGCACGCGGCCGCCAAATACCTGCCTGGCGGTGGGAGGGGAGGAATCCCCGATTGCACGGAACCCTTTCCGACTGTACTGAACCCCAGCCCCGGCTGAAATTCCGTGGTCCCAGGCTCATACGGGCGGAGTCTGGACTGCAGAGAAAGGCACCCAGAGACTCAGAGACTCAGAGACTCGGAGACTGGGAGACCGGGGACCGGGAGCCGCAGCAGCCGGCAGGGTCTACAGACACGCGCGCGCGAGCAAGTACGCGCTGAGGTCTGACCGCCGCCTCTCCGGAGCGGAAGGAGTCAGAAGCTCCAGGTCTGACCGAGAAGGCTGCCGCTGCCTCGCTGTACAAGGTGGCGGCCTCTCTGTAGCGGAAGGAGTCAGAAGCTCCAGACTACAGAGACCAGCCCAAGTCCGGGTGAGCCCCTGGGGCACCCACGCTCTTGCTCTGAGACTCCGCCCCATCCAAGCTGAGCAGAGGCTTCTGCAGTTTTTCAAGTCTGATCCTATAAGACTGTCTCCAATACAGAAGTTATCCCAGAGTAGACACAGCTGATACCCACATCCAATTGGCCTGAAGGTCAATTCACAACAATAGAGACTTAGCTACAACAAGGCTGTGCACGCAGTCCACAAAGGGGATCACCAAGAGTGTCTACCTCAGGTAACTGAGGAGGCTGACCCACTGTGCTATATAGGACACCAAACACACAAAGCCATCCTACCAACTCTGAAAAATAGTGATAATGCCGAGACAAGGAAATAGATCTCAAACAAAAGAGATGGAGGATATAGAGTTCAGAACTACGGTTCTAAGGTTATGCAACAATATCCTAGAAAAGCTCGATAAAATTCATGAGACCCAACTAAAAAGTATAGATAAACTGACTAAATTGGAAAATATTATGCAGAGATCCAACAGCAGAATGGAAGAACACAAGAATCAGGTCAAAGAGCCAAAAGACACTCCTTTGGAGAAGGAAGAAGAAAAGAGGATCCAGAAAGTTGAAGATAGTGTAAGGAGCCTCTGGGACAACTGCAAGCGCACCAACATCAGAATTATGGGGGTGCCAGAAGAAGAGGGAGTGCAAAATACTGAAAACATATTTGAAGAAATAATATCAGAAAACTTCCCTCACCTGGTGAAAGAAATAGACTTACAAGTACAAGAAGCCTACAGAACCCCAAACAAGAGGAATCCAAAGAAAAATTCTTCTCGACACATCATCATCAATATGCCAAGGGTAAAAGACAAAAAGAGGATCTTACAAGCAGCAAGAGAAAAGCAGTTGGTTACCTATAAGGGAGCACCCATACGACTATCAGCTGATTTCTCAACAGAAACCATGCAGGCCAGAAGGGAGTGGCAAGAAATATTCAAAGTGATGAATAGCAAGAACCTACAACCAAGATTACTGTATCCAGCAAAGTTATCATTCAGAATTGAAGGGCAGATAAAGAGCTTCACAGATAAGAAAAAGCTAAAGGAGTTCATCACCACCAAACCAGTATTATATGAAATGCTGAAAGGTATTACTTAAGAAGAGGAAGAAGGTCAAGTGAATTAAAAATCTCAGGAATAGAATAAACTGGTGAATATAATAGAATTAGGGGCAAAGAAAGGGAGTGGATAGATAATTATCAGGGTGAAAGGGGTGTGGGGTGCAGAGACTGGATTAAAATTGTATAACCTATGGATGAAGACAATAGTGGGGGGAGGGGTTAAGGGCAGATGGTGGGGTGGGAATCAGGTGGAAGGGAGCTATGGGGGAGAAAAAGGAGAAACAATTGTAATAATCTGAGCAATAAAGATTTATTAAAAAAAAAAAAAAAAAAAAAAAAAAAAAAAAAAAAAATCTAGACTTCAGCCGAAACTGGTTTGGCTCAGTGGTAGAGCATCGGTCTGGGGACTGAAAGGTCCTAGGTTCGATTCCAGTCAAGGGCATGTACTTTGGTTGCGGACACATCCCCAGTAGGGGATGTGCAAGAGGCAGCTGGTTGATGTTTCCCTCTCATTGACGTTTCTAACTCTCTCTCTCTCTCCCTTCCTGTCTGTAAAATGTCAATAAAAAAAATATATTTAAAAAAAATCTAGACTTCAGCAATGATTAGCTTTATTTTCTAGTCTATAAAATGAGAGGAAATGACAGTATCAACATCCCAGATGAGTCCTGAGGATAATACAGAACTTTGGTCACAGTGCTTCCAGATGTTTGGCTTAATCCAAGATGTAGACATCTTATAAAACTGTGCTGAATGATAAAGAGGCAACTTTGCTCCCCTAATAGTAAACTACCACCTATGTATTTATTTCATAGAAAGTCTAGCTGGAATTTCAGTCACTAGCCACCAGCCATGGTGGCACGTGGCGCTACACCTACACTTGAGGAACATGCTGTTTGACATGACTATGCTTTACTGCTACCTGGAGCAGAACTGACACCGTGTATCCACTTTCATTTTGGGGGTCCTTTTATTCCCTTTCTACCACTTGACCCGCTGATATCCCTAATAAAAAGTATTTTCTTTCTTTTATAAAAAATATATTTTGTTGATTTTTTTACAGAGAGGAAGGGAAAGGGATAGAGAGTTAGAAACATCGATGAGAGAGAAACATCGATCAGCTGCCTCCTGCACATTCTCTACTTGGGAGGTGACTGTAACCAAGGTACATGCCCCTGACTGGAATCAAACCCGGGACCCTTCTGTCTGCAGGCCGAAGCTCTATCCACTGAGCCAAACCAGTTAGGGCAAAAGGTGTTTTCTTATAAACTAGCCTGTGCAAGCCCTGTTCCGAGACTGTAATATTTTAAAACACACACACACACACACACACACACACAAAACAACAACAACAACAACAACAACAACAACAAAAACAGTCTAAGCTTTAGGGAAAAAACCAATTACAGAAACAGCATTAAAAACGCCAAGCACCAGGCAGAAGCAATTCTGGATCAGTTTAAAAAAGTGATTGATGAGACTCTAATCCAAGCTGAAGGACCAGTTTCATGAAGAGCGGCGACCATTCCGCACACTTCATTAGCTGCCATAATTAGCCTGGTGTTGCAATTTGTCAGAACTGGTGGGGACAATTTTCCTTGGAATGCAAACATCAAAAGCACAGGGCCTCTCAGACTTCTGAAGGGGCTGGTGAGAGGCCTTTTCTGGCCTCTGTTAACAAAAAGATTAATTATTGCTGATGGGAGGCTGGGCGGTGATTGTCACTCTGTCCATGTGCATTACTTTTAGCATTAGTGGGAGGATGTGGGTGACACCACGCCACACCATCAAGCGGCTTCACATTGGAGCACAGAGTCGCTTTTCATATCCGTGGCATTTCTGAGGGCTTTTTCTTCCTGTTTGCAGGGTCCAAGACTCACACCTAACCTATAAAATAAAAGGCTAATATGCAAATAGACCAAATGGCAGAACGACCAGTTGTTATGACATGTGCTGGCCAGCAGGGGGCATGCACAGAACATGCAGGGCATTGACTGAAGTGGGATGGTGGAGCATGTGAGAGGGGGCGCCAATTGCCGTCATTGGGGCGAGCCTCTGGTGCTTACTGAAAATTCTTTGCTCCTGGGTGCCCAGCACTTGCACCTGCTGTCGGCCCTCATCACTCCTACGGACTTCTCCACCTCCCCCTGCTCCTGCGGGGTGATCAGGGCAGCAGCCATCACTTGCACCAGCTGCTGGCGCCAGCCCCAAATTGCTCTATGTGAGAGTGGTGGCAGCAGGAGCTGGGCTGCTGGCAGACAGAAGGCCTGGGCCATGGCAGGAGGGGCGAGGCAGGGGCACAGAGGATGGGCTAAGACCTGCCCCTGTGCATACTGCAGCCTCTCTGCCCACAGTTCCTTTCAAGATGCACAAATTTGTGCACTGAATCCCTAGTTCATTGATATCAGGATTTTCCATCAGCCTCCAACACACTGAAAAGTTGGGTCAGTGCACTTTGCCTGAAATTTTAGCTTCTTCCTTCCTTAACTGTGAAAAATAGTGGTTCCATATATTTCTATGATCAAGACATCTTTTAAATATGTTTGTAAATCTTCCAAGACCACATGTGTTCAAAAATCTATGAAGCTATATTCATATCACATGTATTTATGAATAAAGCAATGTCATCTCAAGCCTGGATGAAGGGGATATACTTTGATTTTCCACAATATAAATTCATGAAATCTAATGAAGAGGGATGGAAGGAAAGGGAATCTTACTTCATTTTCTTAAAACAAAACTGATTTAGTCCTTTGGCTGTAGGCTGAGTTTATCCAAAATCAATAATTTAATAGCTAGATGCAGTGTCATTAAAATTTTTGCCAAACTCTCTTAACGTTTAATCCCTTTGGCTGTATCATTATTTAATTGTTTGCTTTAAGATCATTATTACTAAATCCAAACAATGTTTGTTTGTTATTTTTAATCTCGTACCTTGAACTGACCTGAAAAAAACTGGAAACAATAATTTAGCGATACTTGGAGGGAGGAGCCATAGCTGAAAAAACTGGTATTGTTTCAAATCCAATTCATAGCAGAGAAAAAGCGTTAAAGTGAAAAAACATAACAACATCAGAGAACAATGCTTGTCTGAGTTTCCAGGGGATTTTCCACAGATTCCATCACAATCAAGTCATTTTCACCTCAAACAACCGGACAAATACGTCACTTACAGAAGGGTTGGCCAATGGAAATACAATGTGGAAGTATCTCATGTAATTTACATTTTCAAGTAGTCATGTTAGAAATAGAAGAGAGAAACAGGTAAAATTAATTGGGTGGGAATAAAATATTTTAACCCACTAAGGCCAATTTACTCTCAAGGTGCGGGGATGTTTACAGGTTCTTTTGTTGAGCACAACATAATCTCATGACTAGATAGAGTATCTACAGTTTTTGGATATACATGTGGTTTGACTCTTGGATGAAGAGAGATTTGTATACCATCTTGGTTGTTTCTTTCTAAATTAGCATGAATGACTCTCAAAGATGCTCCAAAATCCTGAATGGAGGCTTGCATACCCCTTTATGGTAGTCAGCCTCAGCGCCGGAGCTTTTTCAGAGAATGGTTGTGATGAAATGAGAGTAGAATATGACATGAAAGGTCCTGAAGCTAAGGAGTCAACTTTAAGAACAAGTTTCAAAATACTTGGGAGAAATGTGAAACCATGTCTGGGACAACACAAGGAGTTCATTCACAGATTGCATTACCTGGAGAATTTTATTGTTATCATTTAATGCACTCTAGCCATATTATGCGCGGTGCCATATTATGCACACATCCTTCTGAACAAGCTCTTACTCTGGAAAATGCGATTAGAGGGAGGTCATTAAACCGACTCTCTAATTCTGGAGGAAGTGCTTCTGCAGGCTGAAGTGGAAAATGACAATCTGTTTATGTCTGCACAGGCGGAAATCTCTCTACACCCAGGGACATTCCCAAACTCTGCTGAAGCTCACTTCCGCTTCAGTGTCCTTAACATGACACATGGGTTTAGAACTCTCCGCTGTCACAGACTGTATCAGTGATGCAGACTCCAAAACTCAGAACTTCAATGGTTTAAGGACAAAGAATAAAATAAAACGACTGGAGTTCAATCTAGAGATTTGTAGAAAACTTTTATGCACCCTTACTCCAACCATTGCTATCTGACAAAGCAAATCATTGGGGTTCTAATTCCATTGGACACTACATACATACCTTAGTAAATTGTTATTTTTAAGATTTTTGCCATTAGAACAAAAGGTTGAAATCAAATTCATGTCAAAAGTAGAAATACTGCCATATGGAAGGCAGTAAACATTTCAATTTATTACTCAAGTGCAACCATGGTGATGTTTTCATTGAAATTTATTTTTATATAATTTCTATACTTGTAAAATTTAGATTCACTCGCACATCTTTACTTGAGGGTAATAACTATAAACAAAAACTTTAGAAAAACTGTTACGTTTTTCTTCACTTCTAAACTAAAAAAAAATTAGTTTCCAATAAAATTGATGGCATGCAAATGTTGTTTTGCATTTGTATATTTGCACTTTTTAAAAAATATATTTTATTGATATTTTTACAGAGAGGAAGGGAGAGAGATAGAGAGCTAGAAATGTCAATGAGAGAGAAACATCAACCAGTTGCCTCTTGCACACCCCTTACTGGGGATGTGCCCGCAACCAATGTACATGCCCTTGACCGGAATCGAACCCAGGACCTTTCAGTCCGCAGACCGACGCTCTACCACTGAGCCAAACCGGTTTCGGCTATTTGCACTTTTTTTTCTTCTTGAGAGAAGGTCCACAGTTTCAATTAGATCTTCCCAAGAGTCAGATGTCAGAAAAGATATCAAATTATTAATTTGAAGTCTTAACATCATTTCCAAAGAAAAAGATCAGCCCCTTCATTTAGACTAAAAAAGCCACATTGCCACTCTTGCATTTTAAGTTAAACTTCCCATGTAACATAAATGCAAGACCTGAGGTGGGCAAAGGGAAGTCAAACCACGTGGCTAAGTTGGAGAAGAGCAGATACCTGACTTATATTGGTGACCTGGTGGGTCTGTGCGGCTGGCCAGGTCTTGGGCACAGATGGCCATGCCCACAACCATGGAACATGCCCTTCTAACGGATCCTTTGCCCTACGTCACTCTGTCTCACTGCACTTCCACAGAGAAAAGAAACACAGGGCAGAGCATCACTTTGACATGCAAATTTCAATATTTACTTCTCCTTCCTACCCCATCCGATGATGCCTTTCCTCTATGTGGGTGTGTGCACAGCTGAGCAGAAAGGACCACTGAGCTCAATGGGCAAAGATAGACAGATCTTGAGTGTATACAGTAGACCAACGTATGTCAGTTATTATGATCTGAAGGCAACTCTTTTACTATAATGTTTATAAATAAAAACAAGTTACAATGTCATCCTATGAGGTCATGATATATAATAACAATAGAAATGATTATTTATTTACCAAAAATTTAAAAAGTACATATAGGGAAAACCTGAAAAGAAGTGTTTTCTTTGCTTTGAGTAATAGACTTTACTGAGGCAGTATTTTATGCCCCACTGTACCTGTAGCAGAAAGAAGCTTTCTTAAACTATGTCATCAAAAATCAATCTTTAGCCGAAACCAGTTTGGCTCAGTGGATAGAGCGTCAGCCTGCAGACTGAAAGGTCCCAGGTTTGATTCCGGTCAAGGGCATGTACCTTGGTTGCGGGCAAGTCCCCAGTAGGGGGTGTGCAAGAGGCAGCTGGTCGATGTTTCTCTCTCATCGACGTTTCTAGCTCTCTATCTCTCTCCCTTCCACTCTGTAAAATATCAATAAAATATATTTTAAAAAATCAATCTTTAAATTTACCAATGATTATTTTAATACTACTAAGAGGTAACTTTATATTAATACATGGGCTAACCTAGCTGGCATGGCTCGGTGTCTGAGCATGACTTATGAACCAGGAGGTCATGGTTCAATTCCTAGTCAGAGCACATGCCTGGGTTGCATGCTTGATCCCCAGTGTGGGCATGCAGGAGGCAGCCGATCAATGATTATCTCTCATCACTGTTGTTTCTATTTCTCTCTCTCCCTTTCCCCTTCCTCTCTGAAGTCAATAAGAATATATTTTTAAAAACACATGGGCTACATTCTTGGATGATTTTCTTCATAGAATACCAAATACTGAACATTTAATATTTGAATATCTCCCAATCGGCAAAATCATCCAACTTCATATCCTTTTATTTTTTTTATCAGCATCTATGACTGTTACAGATCAGTAAGATGAGAGTTTGAAAGTCAAAGAGTGAAAAATTTTATCAGTAATGTCTTGAAGTGAAAAGAAATAAGTACATATGTTAGCTAAAAATATACCTAATATATCCCCCCCATATTTTTTTTTCTGGAATACTTTTAGAATTTTTACTGTACATTGAAATTTAGGTCATACTAGCTATATATATGGAAACTTAACTTTCAAAACTGATTATGCATTTTATATATCCCATCCTGTACTACCTTAATTTATGCTGTTAGGACCAGAAAGTATATTCATACTTGCAGATTAGATTGCTTCCACCCTTAGACATTATTTATGCACATTAAATGTCAACATGAAAATGACAGATGATTTCTGCATTCAATTAGAGGAACAATATGCATCGTCTCAAAAATCATAGAAGAGAGAAAGTCAGCAAAGTTTCGGCTCCAAACAAAAATAGTTGCAGCCGAAACCGGTTTGGCTCAGTGGTAGAGCGTCGGCCTGCGGACTGAAAGGTCCCGGGTTCGATTCCGGTCAAGGGCATGTACATTGGTTGCGGGCACATCCCCGGTAGGGGGTGTGCAAGAGGCAGCTGGTTGATGTTTCTCTCTCATCGACATTTCTAGCTCTCCATCTCTCTCCCTTCCTCTCTGTAAAATATCAATAAAATATATATTTTTTAAAAATAGTTTCAAATTCCACATAGCTCTTTTGGAAAATGCTGTTTTGAAGGAAATGCTTTTGCCTTTTTTCAGGGTTTGTAGGCTCTAGCAACATAAATGAACGTGTACTGATTAAGTCGACAAATAAAAAGGAAGCAATTTTCTTAAACAGTACACACGACATAAAAGTGAAGGGAAAAGTATATTACAGATGCTATTTGTTCTTCATCATTGCTATCATAAAGGTCAACCTGACACAGGTACGAGGTTGGTGAGCTACAAAGAAATTTGGACAGATATGCCTCCAGTCTTCCAATGATGAATCATTTGATTCATAAAGGAACCATACTCAGAAAGAATTCAGAGTGAAAGTAATAAAACACTGAATGAATGCACATAAAATATATTTTATATACCATAAGAAAAGTTAATTTCGGACTTGAATCCAATTTTTAAATTTTTTAAGAATTGATTTTAGCCAAAACCGGTGTGGCTCAGTGGATAGAGCGTCGGCCTGCGGACTGAAAGGTCCTGGGTTCGATTCCGGTCAAGGGCATGGACCTTGGTTGCGGGCACATCCCCAGTGGGGGTTGTGCAGGAGGCAGCTGATCAATGTTTCTCTCTCTTCGATGTTTCTAGCTCTCTATCCCTCTCCCTTCCTCTCTGTAAAAAAAATCAATAAAATATATTATTTAAAAAATTGATTTTAGAGAGAGGGAGGGAGAGAGAGAAAACAAATAAACAAACATGAATGATGAGAGAGAATCATTGATTGGCTGCCTCCTGCACACCCTCTCTTGGGGATCGGGCCTGCCACGTGGGGCATGTGCCCTGACCGGAATCGAACCATGGTTCATGGCCTGACACAATCACTGAGCCACACTGGCCAGGTGGTGAAATTCGATTTTATATCAGCATTTCACTTTTTAAAATGGGAAACCTGCCAGCTGCATCTAACTTCACTTGGGAGAGGGGCTCTGAAGGAAGCAAAGGGAGGAAACTGGTCTGTCTCCTAGCATGTGGCGTAAGTGAGTCAGTCACTGAGTGGATGGGAGGCATTTGGAAGACGCGGGGTGTCGGGAGGAGGGATGAGTTCTGTGTTGAGCATAATCGGTGGGAGCTGTCGCAGGGATGAGCAAAGAAATCAATTGTAAGAGCAACACAGCCACATTCCCCCCCCCCCCCTCTCTAATGCTGCTTACTGGCGAGATGCACGATTAAATGAAGAAGGTAGGCAAAGCAAGGCATTTGTAATACGACAGAAAAATGAAAAGGCTTCGCCGGTGAGACAGCATAATAAGGACCATCTAATTTTCTCCTTAAAACCCATTTATTCTCCAAAGCCCTCCATCCTCATCAAGGGAGGGCATTTTTCAACCGAGGAATTACAGAGGCGGAGAATTAGATTTTATTAAATATTCCGATTGCGGTGAGCAAAGCCCTCACACATAGCTCTTGGAATAGATTTTAATAGGAAAGTAAGGTCAATATTTGTACCCTTCCGGCCAACACTGTGAAATATCTGGACTGCTTTTGTGCCTTGATAGTATGTCATCAGTATCCTTAAAGTCGCTGGCTGCCTTGGACTATCAAGTGGTCACCTTTTAGTGAGTTAATTATCTGATATTTCATACTTGTTCCACTTTTAACATGCTGGCAGACCTAAATGTTCCCCTATAGCATATCATCTTATAGCAGCCACATAAAAAGGAACTTGTAAATTAATGCAGAGTTAATAACACGATTACCAACCTGCCACTTACGTAACAGAAGTTACAAGTTGTAGCAATATGGCTTCTAGCATCTTTTTTAGGATGACTATAAATGTCTAGTTAAGTAACTCTGCGAAGAATGTCTTTACAGAAGGTAGGCTGCCTCCGGGCGTAATTGGGAAAATATTCAGTTAAGTATGTTAAATTGAATTAAACCCACAAAATTAATTTTCATGATGGAACAATTTCTTCAAATGAATTCTCAAGCAGGAAGCCCAGAAATGGGAAATTTAGCTGTTGTTATTTTAGATTAGCAATAATGCAGAGAAGGGCCGAAACCGGTGTGGCTCAGTGGATAGAGCGTAGGCCTGCGGACTGAAGGGTCCCAGGTTCGATTCCGGTCAAGGGCATGTACCTTGGTTGCGGGCACATCCCCGGTAGGGTGTGTGCAGGAGGCAGCTGATCCATGTTCCTCTCTCATCAATGTTTCTAACTCTCTGTCCCTCTCCCTTCTTCTCTGTAAACAACCAATAAAATACATTTAAAAAATAAAAATAATGCAAAGTCGCATACCGTATTTGCCGGCGTATAAGACGATTTTTTGGCCCTGAAAAATACCGTATTTGCCAGTGTATAAGAGACTGGGCATATAAGACGACCCCCTAACATTTCCACAAAAAATACAGAGTTTGTTATATACTCGCTGTATAAGACTACCCCCCACTTGGAGGCATATTTTTCAGGGCCAAAAAGTCGTCTTATACGCAGGCAAATACGGTATGTTGAATTTTTAGGGACAAACTTCCCAAGGGACTCTTCATAACTGGGGTTCAAACTTTCAGAAGGAAAACTTCAGGGGCAAGTTATGAATCCTCTTGTTGCCAAATGAAGACCCTGACCCTCGCCACCGTGGCCACTGCACATCGGGGCAGGCATCCTACAGGCTGATGCAAATCCTACCAACCTCAGGAGGAACCATTTGCCATCCTCTCTTAGGAGCTGCATGTCCTAAGGAGGATGCGTGCAGGAGGCAACCAATCAATGATGCCCTCTCATTACTGATGTTTCAGTCTCTCTCTCTCTCTCTCCCTCTGCCTTCCTCTCTCTGAAATCAATAAAACACATTCAAAAAACAATAATCTGATAGATAGATCTATCACTCCCAGACTTTATTGTAGCTATAAAATAAATATTTTTAAATGGCTTACCACGCCTTATAAAAATGCATTCCGTTACCGTGGCTCGTTACTCAAATGTACTATTTTAGATTCAAATGCAAATTGAGCCCTTCGGTTAATACTTACAGACTAATGCGGTCTGATCTACTCTACTGAAAATCTTGGACCCATCACTGCACACATTTTCATTCATAAGTTAACATTCAAATAGAAACTCTTTCAAAGCCACTTTTAAAATATTGGAAATGACTACCCAATGTAAGAAATCTATCAGAAGCAAGGCAGCGATTGCAAAGCAAAGGCTGTATAAACATATTCATCTCAACAGTTCACATTTAACCATTACAGGTCACGTGTTGTTTCTATAAACAACATGCCAATATTTGGCTCTGTGCGATGGTCTAAAGTGCATCATAAACTGGACAGAGTTTATATAAATATCGCGTGCAGATACAAACGGGCCTATTGATTCATAATAAAAATTATATAAACTCATACTTTTCCTGAAACCTACTGACCTCAAGAAGTCTGACGCCAGGGTAATAAAAGGGAGGAAATGAAAGAACCCCGGTCCCCGATGTATTAGTGAGAGAGAAGAAGGAAAGGAAAGAAAGAAAAAAAAAACACCCTCCAACTGAATATTGCATTACTGCAGGCCATCCTCATAAGCAGAATATTTTCCCTCAATTACACCCAATTATTTAACTGTTTACACTCACTAATGAAATGAAACAACACAAAACAAACAACCGCAAGGGGCTGTTTTTCAGCGAGCGCCTCGTCATCTATCAACACGTAACGGGAAGATCCTTAAAATTCCGTGGGGCTGGCCCGTTTGAACAGGGAGGCATCTTTGATGGCCATCGGGGCACAGAAGTGAGATCGCCCCTCGCCGAGGCCTGGGTGCAGCCGTAATGATGCCCACACGGGCGCATCGATTACCATCCTCATAATCACGGTCGTTAGGCCGCATGCTCATTACTGCCGGGGTCCCGGTGACAGCGGATTCAATCACCGGGTGCAGCAGGCAAGCAGCCCCGGTCCCACCCCGGTTCCTGCAGCCAGCGATGTGCCACGTTAAGCCTCTCATACGTTCCACATCCCCCTCCATTCCCCGAGCCCCGGGAGGGAAAGGTCAGCTTTATGTTCTGTGCAATATGCTTAGGCCCTCTAAATGAATCCTCTGGAGGACCGGCTGTTTCTATGCTTTGGAGCTGATCGATTCTTGTGTGGGACCCAAATGCACGTGGACATACCAAAACAAAGCAAGAAAAAAGGATGCGCTACTGGTGTCACTCACCAATAATAAAGCGGGTCGACATCAGTCTCTTCCCGGGTTTTGCCAACAAAGGAAAAGATAGACAGTCCCATGGAAGTCAGTTGTCTAAAGTGAACATAAAAGCTAATTCCAATCAAGATAGAGAGGCCTAGACCGTTATTTCTGCACTGGTTAACGCAAACGTACGTAAATGCTTTGACAATCGAAAGAATGTTTTTAGTATAAGGAACTTTTTAAAATATATATATTTTATTGATATTTTACAGAGAGGAAGGAAGAGAGATAGAGAGCTAGAATCGTCGATGAGAGAGAAACATCGACCAGCTGCCTCTTGCACACCCCCCACCGGGGATGTGCCCACAACCAAGGTACATGCCCTTGACCGGAATCGAATCTGGGACCTTTCAGTCCGCAGACCGACGCTCTACCACTGAGCCAAACCGGTTTCGGCAGTATAAGGAACTTTTAATTGTCCAACCCTTTTAGGTCTACCCAAATACATTAAGTTAATAGTGACTGGTATGGTCCCCTTACTAAGTTTCATTTCTATTTTAAATATTGAAATGAGCACGGTGAAGAATTTATAAGTACAAAGTAGATACCAGCACTTGAAAAGTTTGGCCATTTAACACGTAATTTAACTCCAGGCATTGTAGAAGTACATCAAAGAAACATGAGTATTGTAAGTTATATTATTTGTACTTTATTTTCTTTTATAATTGATGTCTATCCTTTTAAGAAAAATGATATCTATGTTATTTTTCATTATTGATTTTCATACTTTCAGTAGAAAACAGCAACATTTGCTCTCAACTCCCTGACCTTGTGATGTCTTTGTATAGTGCTATTCATATTACTACATTAAAAATAAAGCAAAAATATTAAAAATAGTTGACATATTCATCTATCTTGTGTGATGTGATTCGAGAAAGATTAACATTTGCTTTTTTTCTCAACCGACACCCTTCAAAACAATTGTAGGACGGATTATTGAAAATTTTAATCTCCTTGCTTAAAGAAGGTAGAAGAGAAAGTTCTCTGTGTAGACAATCTTCAACCATGATGGAAAGGCTGAAGAATAGGAACCAAAAATACCTAATTGAGCTGTTTCTTGGCTGAAAGCAATCTTTTGTGATCAACTCCATCATACGTGCATTTACAAGGTTTTAATAGTTCGTCCTCACTACCCCAGCCTTTTCCTTCTTTAGCTTTCTGAATGTCACAACTCCAACCTCCCTAAAACTGTCTTGTGTCAACTAAAAATGAATAAATTGTGGCCTCCAACTTCTGAGCTCAAGAAACAAAGTTTTATATATATTAAAAAAGAAAGAAAAGCCTGATTTTAGCAGTTTATGGGGTATAACAAGTCTCACCTAAATCACTTAATATCAAATTGAAATAAAAATAGTTTTAATAATTCTAAGGTTTACATATCAATAATAGAATGATTACTTTGATATTGTGCAGGTTATACCGCAATAGAGAGGGATAATTTATTTAATACCGTTATTTGAAGAGATCAGAAGGAAAGTGGGAAAAAATAGGAAAGGGAGGGAGAAAATAAAGGGAGGAGAGGAGAGAAAAGAGAAATTTCAGTTTGCACTTAATGTTTTTTCTATGTGGTTTTGTGTAGGGGTAAGTAGACTAATGGTGTATTAAAATTTAAAGAATTCCTATATATTTCTTGCTTAATTTTCAGGGCCTACAAGAACAATTATTCATCATTAATTCTTTAACTATATATATACATTCTAAAAGTATATAAGGGTACAAAATGACTCCCCCCAAAAAAAAAATAAATACCCAAATTTTTCTTTTTCTTTTTAATGAGCATCCCAAAATCTCTACATTTCCATGAACTGCTTATTTAAGTTAGATCCGGGCATATTCTTGGGATATGCCAGGATACATGAAGTGAATTTGTTGGAGAAAGCCAACAAGAACCAGATTCTTTTAGGAAGAGACATTTACATAAGGATCTTTGTTTTTCTGAAGAAGCTTAATGTCCAAGGGCGAGTCATTTGTATTTTAGAAGGTATTAATTGCAATTTATATTTGTTGCCTATTTTAGCCTGTTAAAGAGTACAGTATTTAAAGAAAAAAAATTTTTAATGTTGCATCAACTCACCTTGCCACCGATCCACTTGGTAGGATTTTCATCTCTGAAACGGTGACTGACACCATACTTGCTTGATAAATGCATTGATGGAACGTACTTTCTATTCTTATGGTAGGAAGAGAATGGCAAAAATCTGAAAGAGAAATAAGGTGATATTCTTCATTGGATTTCTGGAGACGTTTGATTACAAAAATAAAAATTTATCCTGGCTGATGTGGCTCAGTGGTTGAGCATCAACCCATGAACCAAAAGGTCACAGGTTCTACTCTCAGTCAGGGGTCATGCCTGGGTTATGGGCTCAATCCCCAGTAGGGGGCGTGCCAGGGTTTTTACAAACACGTCATTACGTGAATGTTTGGGCAGTTGGAAAACAATTGGTAGAGGTCTCAGAAAGCAAAATTTAAAAACAGCCAATTAGATAGATACAGAGGCAGTAAAGCATTAAACAGACTGTCAAATTACAGCGGGAAGGTTAGGGAGAGGTGGGGGAGATAAGAGATCAACCGAAGGACTTGTATGCATGCATATAAGCATAACCAATGGTCGCAAGACACTGGGGGGGTGAGGGCATGTATGGGAATGGTGTATGTGGGGGCAACGGTAAGATATGTACATATATAACACCTTAATTTTTAAAAATGAAGAAAAAAACCCAGCCAATTAGCTGTTTGGGAAAATGGGACCATTGCAAATATACAGTCTTTATGCACTGAGAATTAACATACTTCATCTTTTTTTTCCAAATAAGGAAAATTACACTTACTATTTTTCCCCCTAATAACTCTCTTTCATTTCTCCCCATTTTTCTAGGCACTTATAATTCTATATTCTCCTCCAACCCATTTATTTCACTCCCAGAGAGTTCAAACTGACAAATTATGAACCCCAATTGCCTGTTGGGTCAACCCTACATTCTTCAGCCCGGCTGCCAGGCAGCCCAGAATGCACTGGGTCGGTTTGCCCTTGTACCACTCCTTCTCTGCCCTAGTTTTATGATGTGTTGGTCTGCATACACTAAAAGCCTATGTAATATTCCAGGAAGTATTCAAAATTGCCTATGATGTTGATGTTATACATATTAAAAAAAAATATATATATATATATATATATATATATATATATATATATATATAATTGATTTTTTTACGGAGAGAAAGGGAGAGGGATAGAGAGCTAGAAATACTGATGAGAAAGAAACATTGACCAGCTGCTTCCTGAACACTCCCTACCAGGGATGTGCCCGCAACCAAGGTACATGCCCTTGACCGGAATCGAACTTGGGACCTTTCAGTCCACAGACCGACGCTCTATCCTCTGAGCCAAACCAGTTTCAGCGATATTATGCATCTTAAACTTATTTAGACTTAGAGGTCTGTAATAACAAAATTCCACTATTCTGTAGTCATTTATTTAAAACAAAACAAAAAAACAACAACAACACAACAACAAACATTCTATTTTCAAGGCAACAGGGGACAACAAAAGAGCAATCATCACCATACAGCTAACAAAGGGACCTTTTGTAGACAAATTCTAGAACTTCTTAATGATACACAAGCTGATTATCTGTATCCCCAGTGTTCTAAAGCACCAGACCTTCATTAGACGAAAATTAAGCTGGAAAAAATGAAGGCAGCCCTTTGCAAATTTCCGCTGGAAATTGGCTGGGAAAGGCAGAAGTCTGGATCAAAAGAGGGTAATCATGCTAACGGTGCCCCGAGCACCGCGTGGGCAATGCGATTTGCACACTAACTACCTCTCCCATTACCGCTTGTTTGGAGTGTTCTGTGTTAATGGGGTGAGCTCACCTAGTATTTTAACTTAAAAAGGCTCTGCTGATTAATAAATGTGGCACACTGTGCCAGTAATTAAAATAAATGGGAGCGTTGCAAATAAAAGTTGAAATGTTAAGGAAACAGTCTCTGAAAACATATGATAATGCCTATTTACCATAATACAATAACCGTTCGGAAAACACGTAGATGGCAGTGGGCTAAAGCGTTTGAAGAATCACATAAGTCAAAAAAAGTTTTGAGGCGTGTTGAACTTCCTTATCGCTATTTTTTGTTAATAAACATAACCAGGTCTCATTTCTATACACTACATTAAAAAAATTTTTTCCCCTGTTAATCCTCAATTGAGGATAATTTCCCATTGGTTTTTAGAGAGAATGGAAGGGAGAGGGAGAAAGAGAGAAAAACACATCGATTAGTTGCTGCTGATTGGGGCTGGGGATCGAACCTGAAACTCAGGTATGTGCCCTTGACCAGAAGGAATCAGACTTGAGACCAGAAGGGCTATGTTTTAAATTAAGCTCTTTAATTGGAATTCTAACTATTTTGCTTAATAACTTTGATGCCACAAATGCACTTTGATCACACAAATGCACAGCCATGTGCAGAAGCTGCAACTGTGAATTGGAGAGATAAAAGGCAGAAAGGAGAATCTGAGGACCATTATGACACTGGAGAAGGAGAACAGAGAAACTCACATGTCCTTACCCTGGGTTGAGTGTTGGACCTGCAATTCACACTTAAAACAAGAAGCAGACCTTGGCCGGTTTGGCTTAATGGATAGAGTGCCGGCCCGCAAAATGAAGGGTTCTGGGTTCCATTCTGGCTAAGGGCACATGCCAGGGTTGCAAGCCCGATCCCCAGTAGGGGGCATGCAGGAGGCAGCCAATCAATGATTCTCTCCTCTGAAATCAATAAAAATATATAGAAGCATGAAAGTTACTTAGCTGCACTTGGTGAAGGGGAGTAAGAGAATGAGCTTATTAGGACATTACTAGTTTCTGTCCAAAGTTGGCAAACCAAGAAATCAAAAGTGTAAATATATGCAGAAGCAGGAAGAAGAAGAAGAAGAAGAAGAAGAAGAAGAAGAAGAAGAAGAAGAAGAAGAAGAAGAACAAGAACAAGAACAAGAACAAGAACAAGAAGAACAAGAACAAGAACAAGAAGAACAAGAACAAGAAGAACAAGAACAAGAAGAAGAGGTGGAGGAGGGAGAGGAGGTGGAGGAGGAAGAGGAGGAGGAGGACTAAGAGGAAAGAAGAGGAAGAAGAAGGCAGTAAGAACTTAAAGCTCTAGAGAGGGGAAATCACTGGCATAGAGTTGGTAGTTGGTGTCTTTTCAGCAGAAGTGATCAGAGAGATTATGGAAGGAAAGCTGAAAGGAAGAAAGAGAAAGGACAAGAGTGGAATACTGAATCTTGCCATCAGCTTAGCTCCATCCCACTATCTGTCACCAAAATTATTGCAATATACTCCTATTGGGTTTCCTTTCTTCCTTAAGCATATTTCTTCTTAGGTACATCTGTCTCACAGTCAACAAATTCATATGCTTTGTACAGCATTCTCTTACTCAAAAGCCTTAAATAATTCTCCATCATCTACTGATAAACCCTCAGGTCTTCGGCCTGAAGCCTGGCCCACTTTTTCTTCCACTGCCACTCGTGTCAAAATTAGTGTCTGCCAAACTGGTCTTCTGTGAACTTTTCCTGCCATCATGTGTGGTTTGTTTTTTTTTTTTGTTTGTTTGTTTGTTTTAGTTTTCAAATGATCCACCTGCTTTTATCTTTTTCTTTTCTCTACCAAAATCCAGATCGTCCAAAAACCAGAGAAAACTCTACATTAAAAAAATAATAGTCATGGCACTGATGGTCTCTGACACAAGCTCGACCGTTTGCCGGAGCTCTCCTGTGACAATGCTTGCTCAGAATTGCATTAGGTTTCCTGGTTCGGTGCAAGCTAGAAGCACAGATATCCATGCGAATAGACCCTCTGTTCTCCTTGGTGCTACATTCCTACATCCTAGGACTATTTCTGACATGCACCCAGTTGCTGGATCAATAAATGCCAAGAGTTGCCCCACAATGTGGCTCAGTGGTTGAGTGTCAACCCATGAACCAGGAGGTCACCGTTCCATTCCTTGTCAGGGGCACAGGCCTGGGTTGTGGGCTCGATTCCCAGAAGGGGGGCATGCAGGAGGCAGCTGATCAGTGACTCTCTCTCATCATTGATGATTCTATCTCCCTCTCCCTCTCCCTTCCTTTCTCAGAAATAAGTAAAACTTAGTTAATAAATGCCATAACTTCTCATAAAAATTACTTGTCAGCTATTTACAAGTTGCTGGCGTAATATCCTGGCTTCATAAACACAGACCTAGGAATGAGGTCATGTCTTCAAGAGAAAGTGGGATCAACTTCTTTAGGCTCAAGAACAAACAAATAAAGCATTGAAGTGACTTCTCCAAGAAATCCTCTGCAATCCACATTCTGCCAAACAGTACCACCCCCTCTTTGGAAATAAGGTCACTTCAGAAATATAATAAATTGAAATGACAATAGGGCGGGCCCCTGATCCAATTCGACTATTGGCTACACATATGCAATCGATATCCTCATCAATACTGCCCCATCTAAAACATTTGCACGTCGTCGAAAATGGTTGCTTTCGGAGAGGTCATGGGGACCCGACCTCTTCTCATAAACAAAAAAATTCTCTGCAATATCTAACCAGATAACGTAAGGCCCCACGCACGGGACAGCTGCTTTTGGAAGCTAAGGACTCACATGTTCTCATGGATGTTTCTTGCATCTTCCCATCTTCTGAATTCAGTTCTGGACTCTTTTAACCCGGTGATGGGTTCCGCCACCCGCAACGTTGGCTCCAAAGGCTTGTAGCGCTGTCTCAGCACCTCACTCATGTCACGGAAGGGCCCCTGGAAAGACAGAATGTCTCATTACGAAGGATTCCTCTACCGCGTTATGGGTGATCAGGGCTACTGAGCGCCTACAAAGCACAGCAAGTTTACTTGTACTGCAGAGAACATTTTATTTATGTATATTTTTTTATTGACTTCAGAGAGGAAGGGAGAGAAAGAAGCATCAATGATGAGAGAGAGTCATGGATCAGCTGCCTCCCGTATGCGCCACCCTGGGGGCCGAGCCCACAACTGGGCATGTGCCCTGACCTGGGAACCGAACCCAGATCTCCTGGTTCATCGGTGGACACTCAACCACTGAGCCACCCCGGCTGGGCCTAAGTTACAACTCGTTCTTCTCTGAATTAGAAAATGCATGGCACGATGTTGCATCTTCCAGAAATGTCCACGCTAGTACAAGTGATGATACTGAAAATGTGTCACATTAATTTTCTGCACATCAAAGGAGCTGCTATGCTAAACTTGGTTAAGTCTACAGTTATAGTTGCTCTACTTTCAAATTTTTAAAAACATGTTGCTTTGAACATAATTTGCAAAGAATCCTCTCCTTTTTTGAGAAAAAAAAACCCAGTAGAAACAATTGAGCTTAGCTTTCAAAGAACATCGCTATCAATAGAAAAAGGATACAAGTGTTTTGTTTTTTTCCACTAAAATAAGGCTTTTTGGAGAATGTCAAATCCTCTATTTTATTATTTCTTGTGTCCTTTATTTAAAATTCTTTGATACGCCGAAACCGGTTTGGCTCATTGGATAGAGCATCGGTCTTCGGACTGAAAGGTCCCGGGTTCGATTCCGGTCAAAGGCATGTACATTGGTTGCGAGCACATCCCCGGTAGAGGGTGTGCAGGAGGCAGCTGGTCGATGTTTCTCTCTCATCGACGTTTCTAGCTCTCTACCCCTCTCCCTTCCTCTCTGTGGAAAATCAATAAAATATATTAATTTTTAAAAAATTAAAAAAATAAAAATTCTCTGATACAACAGCAGCCATGCAATCACACACATACATAGCCAACCAAGTCCAGAAGCCACAACTGGGAAAAGAGAGTCACCACATGCCCTGCCTTTAAATTAGCAGTTACTTATATACCAGTTATGGGAATCCACTGGTTGTCTGACGAATTAGCACCACATAATGCACAATACAAGTCAGAGGTGGCTCGAGATTTGGCTGTGCCATTAAGTATACATATGGTTTCCTCTTTTTGCCACCATTGTGCAGGAGAGAAGTGATGGAGGAGGGACCCAGGTTTCTAGTCCTATTTCTTATCCTCCCTTAACTAGGTTATCCCTAACGGGCCACAGCTGGAATTCCTGCCGGCGCCGAGGGAAGACGGTGGGCTAATAAAAAGAAATGATTCACGCCTCATTTCTGTTCACTTATGTTTTACATTAATAGAAACCAATAATAGGAACCAGTTACCATAAAAGTCATGGACCGTAAATAACACAAATGGCAAATAAGTATCATCTAGTACTTTTCACAGCTGGACAGGAGGATTGCTATATTGGAAAGGAGTTAATGAATTTTTATTGGAACTTTATTTTTTAAAGACACAGTAACAGGATTCCAAGTTCACTATTAATATATGTATCTATATATAGATATCTATAGATATATATATACATACACATACATACACATGTATATATAGATATATATACATACACATCCCCATTTGATATATATGTTTACATATATATTTTATTATGAACTTTAACTTATATATAATTACTAACATATTTATGTATCTTTATATATTTTATTTACTAGTATATATTTGATGTATATATACTTTTAAATATATTTTTATTGATTTCAGAGAGGAAGGGAGAGGGAGAGAGAGAAACTTCAATGATGAGATGGACTCATTGATTGGCTGCCTCATGCACGCCCCCTCCTGGGGATGGAGCCCACAACACAACCCAGGCATGTGCCCCGACTGGGAATCAAACCATGACCTCCTGATTCATAGGTCAATGCTCAACCACTGAGCCACACCAGCTGGGCTGGAGTAAATTTTTATACAGAGAGAGGGAAACAGAAGCACACCTGAGCACAGAAGCCATAGGCAGGAGCTATGGGAGGTTGGCCTGTGAACCAAAAGCAATCCAGTTCTGGGTTGATGCTACCTGGTGGCCGTTGTATTCCCAGTGTAGGTGTTGGCAGGGATGACAGAGCGATTGCTCTCTGGAACTTTCAGGACGTCACCCAGCGCACCTCACTCCCACGCTTTATCTCTGTCCCAGTCCACAGTGAAGGTGGTCTGTTTATTTCTACTGGAGTCTTGCACTGTTTTGGGCCCTCTCTCATTTCTCAACTTATATACTAGTACTCTTCAAAGCACTCAAATCTAGCTGAAACCGGGTTGGCTCAGTGGATAGAGCGTTGGCCTGTGGACTGAAAGGTCCCGGGTTTGATTCTGGTCAAGGGCATGTACCTTGGTTGCGAGCACATCCCCAGTAGGGGGTGTGCAAGAGGCAGCTGATCAATGATTCTCTCTCATCCATGTTTCTAGCTCTCTATCCCTCTCTCTTCCTCTCTGTAAAAAAAAAATCAATAAAATATATATATTTTTAAAAAGTACTCAAATCTAAATTATGTTTACAGTTATATGTAAAGGTATGGGTCATCAGATGACAGGTTACATTAAATATATTTGATGACACATACAATCTTCCTAGCAACGATAGGTTATAATGAGTACTGTTTATAACAATATTTTTAGAAAACTATATGTACTATATTTTTAGTCTGGCTGGCGTGCTCAGTGGTTGAGCATCTACCTACCTATGAACCAGGAGGTCACAGTTCGATTCCCAGTCAGGGCACATGCCCAGGTTGCTGGCTCAGTCCCCAGTAGGGGGCGTGCAAGAGACAGCCAGTCAATCATTCTCATCATTGACATTTCTCTCTCCCCCTCCCTTCCTCTCTGAAATCAATAAAGAAAACAATACTTTTTTTAAAAAAAAAAAGCAAAAAGCAAGTATTTTCACCCCAAAGTCTAGATCTTAGCCTAAAAATCCTATGTGTTAACTTTTCATTCAACACATTAGATAGTTCAATACCCAATACATATTTGATTGCTTTTTTTGGTGTATGTTTGAAACATACTTTAGATTTCTTGCTTAGGATTAGATCCTATTAAAAAATTATTAAATAATAAAAAAAAGTCAATGAAAGAGAAACACTACATGACCTCACTCATTTATGGATATTAAAGAACATTATAAACGAATGAACAGAAAGATAGATATAGTGACAGTAAAACAACAGGCAGACTGCCAAATGACAGCGGGGGGGGGGGGGGGAGGGGGAAGGTAGGGAGATCTGGGGGAGATAAGAGATCAACCGAAGGACTGGTATGCTTGCATATAGGAACAACCAATGGACACAAAACTCTGGGGAGGGAGGGCATCTATGGGGGGGGGGGGCAATGGTAAGCTATGTACACAGATAATACCTTAATAAAAAAATATTTAAAAAAATTTTCCTTTTTATGATCACAAAGACAACAGCCGCGTTTTAACAAAGCAGCAAAAGCACAGGGTCGCGGGAAGAAGTCTCACGGGGGACCAGAGAGTACCTGGCACTGCTTCCGGTGGATGGGCGGCAGGAAGTGGGAGCGAGGGAAGGAGCGGGCGCTGGTGCAGGCCAGCCAGCTCTCCAGGCTGTGGGCCCGCTTCCGCCTGGCTCTGGGCCTCGGGGGCGGCGTCAGGGGCTTTGCGTTCCGCAGCCGGTGTTCCCACGGGTCCGGCTCGTTCCTGAAGGGCGAGTTGTATATGCCTGGGATCTGAAGCAGACACAGAAGGGTGACGTGGGTCTTTCATTTCCACGGGAAGTAAGAGGTAGATCAAGCTGTACTGTTGCATTTTTCCTGTGTGTGAGGACTATATGTGGAATGGCTCCTGGAGGTGAATTTCACATTTACCAGGGAAGATAAAAAACAAACAAACAAACAAACAAACAAAAAAACACCATACTCCGTCTTCATGCCAGACCAGCGGTTTCAGAATCATGCTTGGTTGAAGACAAAATATGCTAAAAACCACTGAGCTGTGGTTCCTACCTACCACACAAGGTACATTTTACATCATTGTATTTAGTATGGGGAAAAAATAACAGAAGCACCTTAAGTCATTCTTTTTGTATTCTAACCATTAACTATGAGTGTGTATATGGAGCCATATCTACTAGTATAGGGACACGTTCACTCAGACAAGCCAAATACACAAGGCTTGAGCCAGTTTCAGGGACAGAGTATGTATGTACTCAGGTCTAACTGGTTTGGCTCAGTGGATAGAGCGTCAGCCTGTGGACCAAAGGGTCCCAGGTTCGATTCCCGATGTTTCTCTCTGTCTTTCCTTCTCTCTTCCACGCTCCCTAAAAATGAGTGGAAAAAATACCCTCGGGCAAGGATTAACAACAACAATAAAAAATAATACTAATAAGCCGAAATCGGTTTGGCTCAGTGGATAGAGCGTCGGTCTGCGGACTGAAAGGTCCCGGGTTCGATTCCGGTCAAGGGCATGTACCTTGGTTGCGGGCACATCCCCGGTAGGGGGTGTGCAAGAGGCAGCTGGTCGATGTTTCTCTCTCATTGGCATTTCTAGCTCTCTATCTCTCTCCCTTCCTCTCTGTAAAATATCAATAAAATATATTTTAAAATAATAATAATAACAAAATGTGTACTCAATAAACATTTGATTATTTGAATGATGATTCATTATATAATAGCAGTTATTTTATGTTCTTTAAAATAATAAACCAGGTGGATATATATATATATATATATATATATAAAATTATATAATAATAATCACAGTGCATATATATATAAATTTATATATATATATATATATATATATATATATATATATATATATAAAATCAAAGAGGATGAAATAATAATCAAAGTGGATGTACATATGAATATGTATACAATATATTCAACATAACATGCTGTCTTTTGAATTCATGTGGTTCGGACCTCTACTTCCGTAATGTCACAGTACCCTTGCTCTTCACCAATGACCTTGTCACACTGCGTCGAAACAGTCAGGGCTTACTTAGCACAGCATCTGCTATGCAACAGAGGGTCAGCAGATGTATGGGTGACAAAATGTTCGATTCCGGTTTAGCAGATGTCCATTTTTCTGAAAATTCAACGGGGTTTGAGTACAGAACCGTACTTTGCTACCTCTTCATATACACACATGCATATTCATGAGGACAAGTCACACTTTAGAGGACAGTGTGATTGGCTTGTTGGCTCTGTGCGTCCTCGGGACTCATGTAAAAAACATGGGTCCAATGAACCTCTCTCTCTTTTCCCCGAAAATGTGCTTTTGTACCCTATCCATAAATATTCCTGGTTGCTGTATCTCCCTCATGGAATCAGCAGTTGGAAAGGATTAGGATTAGTTAGGATAGTTGCCTCTGAATACCTATCCTTGGAAATGTTCTACCTCCAGCCCAACACTCAATTTTGTATTAACCTGCGTCTACCGTAATACCACTGGCTCTGGCTGGATTCTGTGTCCTGTACCACAGTTACCTTTCTGTGTGTCCGTCTTCCCCAGGCCAGCAGCTGGAGTGCCGGACTCTGTGTTGAATATTTTTGCATCCCCAGAGCCTAGCGGAGTGCTTGTCACATAGTAGACACTAAAAATGAGGCTGGTCCGGCTGACCTGGCTCAGTGATTGAGCACTGACTTATGAACCAGGAGGTCACGGTTTGATTCCCATTCCGGGTCAGAGCACATGCCAGGACTGATGGCTCCACCCTCAGTAAGGGGCGTGCAAGAGGCAGCTGATCCATGATTCTCTCCCCATCATTGATGTTTCTATCTCTCTCTCCCTCTCCCTTCCTCTCTGAAATCGATAAAAATATATTTTAAGATGAGGCTAGATGCTTTTCCGGAATAACAATGCATCATTCAGACATGCCCACGAGGTCTCTGTTTCACTACTGTTTTCCAAAGCCATGTTTCTTAGTAAAATATTTGAGGTTTATTTCAAAATCCTACCAACTTCTTTCTAAGAAGTTATAGATTATACCCTTTTCATCTTTCTTGAGAAATCAGTTTTAATTAGTTGTCGATTACACTGTGATCCAGAAATTAGCACTAACCCAGCTTTTCCTATGTTATAATCCGGGACTGAATCTTACCAGATAAAACCAACCTAATGTAAATGTATTTGAATATTTTTAAAATGTGTTTTATTAGCTCTTCTTTGCGACTCCTCCTGCTCCAGATAATTTGTTTATACAAGAAAGAACAGTGTTGAGAATGGTACAGGCCATTGTACACACCATTTATAATGTCAGTTAACATTCGCTCCCTATAACGCTGATTATAGAACAAGGTGGATAGGTAAACAGATAGTGAAATGATCTTGATAAAAGAAAGTATGTATACATATATATATTAAAAATAGCTTTCGGTGGACAGTAACTTTTAAGTGGATGGTAATTTTTAACATCTTTCCAGGGTGATTTTCTGCGATGAGAATGTATCAATTGTAATGAGAAAAAAACAATAAGTATTACATTAAGAAGACTATACTGACGTACAATATAATTAAACCTACATACGTCTAGGACAGAGATATAAGAAAAATGCCATTCCGTTCAGTGATAATCTAATGAAAGGAAGTCTGTTAGCATATCATTTCCAGATTAAAATAGTAAAATACGTGCAGTTTCACTAGATTATAATTTATGCTTGACAATGTCTGTCTACCTGGGTAGCTAACTGCTGCCGGCTATGCACGTCACCCCCATTAGAAATCTCCTCTGATCCCCCCCCAATTTGCATGCCCATGTACACAGGGGCTCCGTGGGAAATGCAAATGGGACCGCAGGCCTGATAGCTTCCTGAAACGGCCCTCCGCAACCTCCGCGGAGCCCTCCTCCTGTGGGTTCTCCTGGCAATTTAAATCAAATATAGATAGAAAATACAGTTTAATTGAATTGAAAATGTCTCATTTAAAATCTTCCGGCTGTCGATATTCTAGAAATTAAGTTAATGCATTCGCGAAAACCATCAATGGACTCAGTCCGGCCCTCCCACGATCCCTCCAGCAGACATCCTAGACTGCGAAAGGATCCATTTTAGAAATGAAGTTAATATTTTAGAAATTAAGCTAATATTTCAGAAATTAAGTGAACGCTCTATTTTAGAAACTCAGTTAAGGCCGAACAGGTCAATGAATACAGTCCGGCCCTCCCACAATCCCCACAGCAAATGCCCTGCTTGGTGAGGTGGAGAAAGGACCCATTTCATTCTTCTTCTTGCACTAAATAAAACGCCGTGAACTTGGCCCAGCTGGTTTGGCTCAGTGGCTAGAGCGTCGGCCTGGGGGGACTGAGGGGTCCCGGGTTTGATTCTGGTCAAGGGCACATGCCTGATTTGTAGGCTTGATCCCCAGTAGGGGGCGTGCAGGAGGCAGCCGATCAATGATTCCCTCTCATCATTGATGTGTCTATCTCTCCTCCTCACTTCCTCTCTGAAATCAATAAAAATATATTAGCACTATTAATATATATATATATATATATATATATATATATATACACACACATATACATACATACACATCCCCATTTGATATATATGTTTACATATATCTTTTATTTTGAACTTTAACTTATTATATATAATTACTAATATATTTATGTATCTTTATATATTTTATTTACTATATATTTTATATATGTGTATATATATGTATATATATGCATATATATATATATATATATACTTTTTAATATATTTTTATTGGTTTCAGAGAGGAAGGGAGAGGAAGAGAGAGAAACCTCAACGATGAGATAGAATCATTGATTGGCTGCCTCATGCACGCCCCCTCCTGGGGATGGAGCCCACAACACAACCCAGGCATGTGCCCCGACCGGGAATCAAACCATGACCTCCTGATTCATAGAGTCAATGCTCAACCACTGAGCCACACCAGCTGGGCTGGAGTAATTTTTTTAAAACAAATTAAACGACGTGAACGTACTCTCGTCCCGGTTGCTCTTAGTTAGTTCATCGTGTGGAAGCCACCTGTGACTAAACGGCTTTGCTGTGGGTTTCTAAAAATATCCCAGGGAGCCACCAAAGGCCAAGTTCACCCCCCAGGGACTAGACTAGGGCCTTATTTCTCAGCCTCCGCATTTTTCACCGCGTGGACGTCGCGGCTGCCAAGCTCGCTCGTGGGACTTCATCCCCGGCAATCATTTTCTGGAGCGACCAGCACTATGGGGAAATCTTTGCTAACTGTGTTTTGCTTTTCCTTTTTTTCTTTTTTTCTTTTTTTTTTTTTACAGCCTACAACGGAGTTATTTGCAGTACTGTCATGCTAACATTCAACTCAATAAGACCCAGCGGATCTCAGGAGAGGAGGCGGCTAACGGTCCTGCTGACCTCCCAGCATCGGGCCCGGCTGCCGGCTGGGGGCCCAGCGGTGAAGATGGCAAATGAGCTGTAAAAATGCTTTTTTTTTTAAAGGCTGTGATTCTGACTCGTCAAAAGGGAGGTGGTGGGGAAAGGCAATGAGTTATATAATAGATAGATATATATTTTTCTCGAATTCCTCCCTTCAGACCCTCCATCATGGGGACTTAAGCATGAACCGGAATATTAATTAGGCCGGGCCGAGCGGCGAGCAGACGTGCTATTTGCTGTCCAGTCACCCTTAGCGTTACGTTCATATTTTCGAACCATGCTGTGTTTCTGACAATCCATCAGCTGGTTCTTTTCCTTCTGCATTTTAGGCTTCTGCTTGAGTATTATATAGGGAAGCACTTAAAAACAAAACAAAACGCAGAATGCAATTGATTTGAAAGCGAATGGACGTCCCTCTTATACGTGGAGCATCCGCTGTATTTTTATTTCCTGGAGAATGTCTTTCTGATCATTTTTCCTCCCAAAGGCTGACCTTTATTTTGTAACTGCCTGGGGGAAGCTGTGTCTAATTTCCCCCCCCCCCTTCTTTTTGTTACCGAGGCTTACCCCTCATCACAAGTCTCTGTAAAATAAAAAATAAAACAGAACTTGAAATAGGACTGTGGGAACCTCTAACTCCCAAAGCACATTTGTGAGGGCTTCGATTGCGCCTGTCGCCGTCGGAGAAATCCTAATTCCTCCTGATTTCAAAGTCACCGCTTATTCCGGGAGCGTGGACTTTAGCTTCCGCAGACGGCAGGAGCACACACAGCACAGAGGAGTCACCGATGGCCACAAAAACGGAACCAAGTTAGGAAGTATTTTCTAGCTCCACAATTCAGAACCGGTGAATACTGGGAGAGAGAAGCAGTTTAAAAGGAGGCCTACCTAAACTGTATTTGGGGTCTAAGTTTTCATAAAAAAAAAAAAAAAAATTGCATTGAGCCTGGCCGGTGTGGCTCAGTGGTTGAGCATTGAACTGGAAGTCACAGTTTGATGCCTGGTCAGGGCACATGCCCGGGTTTCGGGTTCAATGCCCAGTGGGAGGTGGGGGGTGCAGGAGGCAGCCAATCAATGATCCTCTCTCATCACTAAAGTCTCTCTCTCTCTCTCTCTCTCTCTCTCTCTCTCTCTCTCTCTCTCCTTTCCTCTCTCTGAAATCAATTTTAAAAAGTGTGTTGAGCCGAAACTGGCCTGGCTCAGTGGATAGAGCATCAGCTTGCAGACTGAAGGGTCCCGGGTTCGATTCTAGTCAAGGGCATGTACCTTGGTTTTGGGCACATCCCCAGTGTGTGTGTGTGTGTGTGTGTGTGTGTGTGTGTGTGTGTGTGCAAGAGGCAGCTGATCCATGTTTCTCTCTCATCCATATTTCTAGCTCTCTATCTCTTTCCCTTCCTCTCTGTAAACAATCAATTAAAAATATATATATCTTTTTAAAAAGTGTGTTGAGGAAATCAGACACGAAGCGAGCCCAGAAGAGGAGTGCAGATCTCTCTGCTAACGGGAGAGGAACAGAGGGCCGGCGGGTGTGGATGAAATATGTGCGGGGCAGGGCCCGCTGAGTGGACGCTGACCAGTGCATTTCATCATAATTACCAGGGCACAGGCGTGCCGGGGGATTTATAAACACCCCACTCGGCAAATAATTGCCCTGCAGTTAGGAGCCGGTCGGAGTGTTAATACATTGCCACAGCCCGGCGTTTAGTAAGATACCCTCCATTCAATTACTCTTGCTGAGCACTAAGGGGGAACGCGGTCATTTCTCAGCCGCCGGAGCCCGCCTGCTCCCCCTGCATTTCAGACAACAGTCCCGCTAACCCTCAGACCCGGGTCCCCAGGAGGGATGGGGGGGGTTCAGGGAAGCATTAGGGTGTCCCAGGAATGTTCCTGGGATGGAATGTACCTGTGTAAAACAAGAATGGAAATTAAAGAGCTATGACCGGCCACAGATGCTTATTCTCTTCTTTTGTTTCGGCGAGACAAAATAATTTCTGCCCTAGCCGGTGTGGCTCAGTGGATAGAGCATCAGCCTGGGGACTGAAGGGTCCTGGGTTTGATTCAGGACCAGGGCACGTACCTTGATGTGGGAGGCAACCAATCCATGAGTCTCTCTCACATCCATGTTTCTCTCTCTCTCTGTCTGTCCTTCTCCCTTCCACTCTCTCTTAAAAATCAATGGGGAGCCGAAACCGGTTTGGCTCAGTGGTAGAGCGTCGGTCTGCGGACTAAAAGGTCCCGGGTTCGATTACGGTCAAGGGCATGTACCTTGGTTGCGGGCACATTCCCCGTTAGGGGGTGTGCAAGAGGCAGCTGGTCGATGTTTCTCTCTCACCGACGTTTCTAGCTCTCTATCCCTCTCCCTTCCTCTCTGTAAAATATCAATAAAATATATTTTTTAAAAATCAATGGGGAAAATGATTTCTTAATAATAATAATACTATATATATATATATATGTATATTTATAATTTTAAAATGGTTAGGGTCAAATTTTAAAGGGATCACATTATATGCAGATGCCAGATGTACCTGGCTTTTTTAGGTTAATACGTGATTTTTAGAAATCCCACGTTGATATCTTTACCATTATTATCAGATATTTAAAACATTCTTACAAAATGCCAATTAACATTTAATTAAGGTACCATTTTCTATGTAACTAACCCAATGCAATAATAGTGAGCGTCTATCAACTTGGAAAGGCTTTGCCAGGTCTAAGGTGTGTACAGGGGCGAATACAGAGCCATCCGCCCGTCATGCCCTCCTCTGGGGGTTGCGGGGGGCAGGGAGGGGTAAGGAGAATGATTCTGTGACCAACAGTAACATAACCCGCTGGCTATAAGTGTCCTCTCATCATGGTTGTAACCTTGCCCCAGCCTGTATGGCTCAGTGGATAGAGTGTCGGCCTGTGGAGACCGAAGGGTCCCAGGTTCGATTCCGGTCAAGGGCACATGCCCAGGTGGCGGGCTCCGTCCCCAGTGTGGGGGGCGTGCAGGAGGCAGCCGATCCATGATTCCTTCTCATCCTTGATGGTTCTATTTCTCTCTCCCTCTCTCTTCCTCTCTAAAATCAACAAAACAGCCGAAACCGGTTTGGCTCAGTGGATAGAGCGTCGGTCTGTGGACCGAAGGGTCCCAGGTTCGATTCCGGTCAAGGGCACGTGCCCGGGCGGCGGGCTCGGTCCCCAGTGTGGGGCGTGCAGGAGGCAGCCGATTCATGATTCCTTCTCATCCTTGATGGTTCTATTTCTCTCTCCCTCTCTCTTCCTCTCTGGAATCAATAAAACATATTTAAATATATATATATACAGAGAAAGGGAAATGCAGTAGCCACTGATGGCAACAAAAGCGAGCGTGCCTGTGTAGAAATGAGTGAGGCAGAGGACCCCTGAAGGGCATTCCTACAGCACACAGGAGGGAGGAGAGCTGGCTTCACGGGGGAGGAGGAGGTCAGCGGTGTCGGGGCCGGGAGCGGTGGGGCAGCGTGGGGACCACCAAGGCAGCGCCGGATGGCAATTAGGAGGTGACAGGTGACCTCGGCAGCGGCAGGGTCTGTCCTGGTGGCAGGCGCGACACGGCAACTCCCTGAGCGGGAGGGGGAAGGGGCAGGGGGGCTGGCTCCGGGCTTTCCAGGACACGGCAGTTCCCGAGGACTCTCAAATCCGGGGACGGGAAAGAATGGCTCTCCCTCGTTTCAATGTTCACGCAGGGTTTCCCTTCGGCCCTATCTGCCAGGGGGAGGGTTCGCTGAGAAACACTGCCCACGAGACGCTGGGAGACCACTGACCAGTCCCGTGGCCTCTGTGTCTGCGTCCGTGACTCCCTCCCAGAACTGGACAGAAGTCCCTTGTTTTCTTTCTTCTTTTTTTAAAAATGCATTTTTGTTGATTTCAGAGAGGAAGGGAGAGGGAGAGAGAGATAGAAGCATCAAGGATGAGGGGGAATCGTGGATCGGCTGCCTCCTGCACGCCCCCTACTGGAAATGGAGCTCATAACATAGGCACGTGTCCTGATCTTAACCCAACCACGACCTCTGGGTTCATGGGTGGACACTCAACCACTGAGCCACACCGACCAGGCAGATGGCTGATGTATACAATCCTTCCGATCCTGCCTGTGTAACTCTTCTCCCATCCACGCTCGACAGCTATGCCACCAAGATTTGCGATTGTATTCTTGCTTCTGTAACTTCTCCAGGCCTGTTTCCCCGCCCCAGTGTGGCTGCTCTGACCCCAGGCTCTGTCTGCTACCCGACAATCTCTCAGATCTGCCTTGGCTCAGTGCGTGCCCATGTGACGCACAGCCTCACTAGTGCACAGATAGTCCCAACCACGGAAGACACGTCCCCGCACTGACACATCCTCGCACTGACAACAGACGGTCCGTGCAGTCCGCTGCCTGGTGCTTGTCAGCGTCAGATGGCAGAGAAGGGATATCATGTCTGTCCTGTGAGGTGGAGGAAGACCTTCCCAGAAAACATGGAGGAGATGAGCAAAGAAACAGAAAGCTTTAAATAACTGATGTGATGGGCTATACACTGAGTGGCCAGATGATGAAGACCTCTGAAGCATAATAATCTGGCCACTCAAGTGTATATCCTATATAATAAAAGGCTAATATGCAAATTTGTCCCCTTGACCAGGCGTTCAACCAGCAGGCAGGCTGGCCAACCGCCCATGTACCCTCCCCCTGGCCAGGCTGGCTGGACCCCACCCATGCACGAATTCATGCACCGGGCCTCTAGTATATACTGAGTGGCCAGATTATTATGCGTTCAGAGATCATCATAATCTGGCCACTCAGTGTAAGCAGCCCCACGTGGAATCAGAGTGAACAAGATTCACACGAGTTACGGAAGGAGAGTGAGAAGAAAGAAAGGACCACAGAGCATCGCGAGGCCATGGGGGGGTCTGACTACAGGGGTGATAAACCAGGTGCCAGTCCTCCCCGAGGCCCCCCGATTCTAACCAGGTGATTCCTGGGTGACCTGGGGAGGGGTACTTCCGGTAGAGCAGTCGGAGGGAGTTCCAATTCCATCCCCAGTGATCTAAGAACTCTGTGTTGTGACTCCCCTCTACACAATCTCCACTCATTCCAAACTGGCTTACCACATACGAATGAAGCCGATGTGCTCTCAGGAAAAGAGAAGTAAAGCAGTGAAGTGTGTTTATGGACTCCCTCCCCCCAAAAAGCCTTCCTCTCGACACCTTTTCCTCCCCCTGGAAACCCGGCTCTTTCTCTTGCCTGGTCCCTTCCACGGATGTTCGATTGGAAAACGATTTCAGCGTAGGGTTAAAAGAGATGTACTTAGCATCACAGAAATAGGCCGCTGGATGGAAATCTTCCTTTGTGGGAGAAAATGTAGCAACAGAAGGGGGCATTTGTCACAGTCTAGTCCCAAGGTTAGTTACACAGGCTCTGCGAGAAGCTGATTTCCCATGTGTCTTTGAAGGAGGATTTTTTTTTTTAAGGGAACAGGAAGAAGCCATCAGGCGGTGTCAAAGCACAGGACCGCCTGCCTGCCTGCCTTGTGGGCTGGCCAGTCTCGGGCCCGGGAATAAAGAGCACGTGACTTTCCAATGGCTGCCGGGGCTCTCACTGTCTTTGTGCTGTGAACCTGTGGCTTCTTGAATGGAAATTATTAATTAGTACCCATTAGGTACAGATTACACCTGCCACTTGGGACAACTGAACTGAGTGACTAGGATTTTTGTACTTTGCTCTCATCTCCGTAATGGGGGGAGCGGGCCTAAGCCATCAGTCGGACATCCCCTGAGGGCTTCCGACTGCAAGAGGGCACAGGCTGGGTTGAGGGGACCCCTCCACCCCCGAGTACACTGGTCGTTTAGTATTTTGATTTTTTTAAAAAAGCTGATTTGGTCTAACATGAATTATAGTTTGATTTCTGCCTTTTGTGGGGGAACTATTGGGTTGTTTCACAAGTTTTTAATTATTTTTTTTTCAGGTTTCAAAATCTGAAGAAATAGTGCTTCCTTTTGTACTTTTAAATCCAGAATTCATTTTAGGTCTATTAAATCATCACTATGATCATTGAAATAAGGAATGGGCACAGCTACTTACATTTCTCAGCAATAGGAGCTAGCGGGCCAAGACTGGTTTGGCTCAGTGGATAGAGCGTCGGTCTGCGGACTGAAAGGTCCCGGGTTCGATTCCGGTCAAGGGCACGTATCTTGGTTGCGGGCACATCCCTGGTGGGGAGTGTGCAGGAGGCAGCTGGTTGATGTATCTCTCTCATTGACGTTTCTAACTCTCTATCCCTCTCAATTCCTCTCTGTGTAAAATCAATAAAATATATTTTTTAAAAATTAGGAGCTAGCGGGTAGAGCAAGTATTTATCTGTTTGCTTCTTGGTCAGACTGACCATGCTTAATTAACCTGGTAACCAATTAGCCACACTCTCCTTTACATTCTTTGGTTCTCATCCTCATCCCCCGCTTACTTCCCCAACACTTCTGATACCCTTGTCGGCAATCTTTTCCATCTTGCCCGTGTAACCTGTCTCTCATCCATGCCCAACAATTTCCTGATGTCCCCAAACGTTTTGATAAACACACTCTGTATTTTATTATTATAATGGAAGCTCCCTTCTCTTCTGGAATGCCAATTCCCGTGTAGCCCTACTGAGCAAGGGGTTAGCATGCTATGGATCACAGCACTCGGGGATGGATTTGCATTATCTCAGTGCCCCAATGTCTCTTCCAAACCAGTACCCTTCTGCCTTCTTGCCATCTGAACATCTCATCTGAACATCTCTTCATGGAAACCACACACAGACTAGCTGCTCATTTCCTCATATTCCTGCCAACCTCTGGCACTTGAGCTAGTCTTCCTTTCAACCGTATGTTCTGGGATGATTCCAGGTGATTTCATGTACCAATGGGCAACCCACCCCAATAGTGTAGACACAGTCCTCTGACCCCATCTGCACTGACCTTCACCTTTACACCATGCTGGCCACACACCCTATACCCACATCATCCAGAACTGCTCTGTTAATAATTCAGTAGCCTTAAACACCGACATCTTACCACAGTCTTCTAGTCCATGCGTTTTCTCACATTCTTAATTCTTGCTAATCATGATTTGTTCCCAAAGATGCCCTCCCTCCCTCCCTCCCTTTCTCCTTCCTTCCTTTTTCTTTCTTTCTTTCTTTCTTTCTTTCTTTATACATATGTGATAGGAATTTATAAAGAGCAGCTGAGACCATTTGTTTCTCTCAAAAAATTAAGTTATTTAAAATAAAGTTTGATCAATACATTAACCATTTAAAGAATCAGAAATACTGAAAATTGCTCTCTCGGTGTCAATTTGAAAATTTCTACTACTCACTACTCACTAACATAATATAATGAAAACCCCTTATATTAAGAGGTACCATGAAAATTATGTCCACAAAATATGTGTACAAGTTTTAATTAAATGTGTAAATTTCCACTTTAGTTTTAACTCAAATATACATACACAATTAAATGCCATAACTAAAATAAAATATGCATGGTTAGAATATAAGGAATTAATCTATTTTGTATTAATGTATCCTTTTTTTTATCGGCAGATTGAAATAAAGACGGGGTGTTATTTTCACAAATCAGGACACTGCACATGTGTGTAACCCTGTGTGGTGGCCTGTATGTCTGAAGACTATGTGTGACTTGACCTCGAGTCTCCCTTTGGTATCTGCCACTTTGCTGATCCTCTCCCCGGGGGCTCTTTAAAAATTCGGACAACATTCTAGGAGGCAGCATCTTCCCAGGAGCCCAACAATGGGCCTTTGCCTGGGTCCGCCAGTAGGTGGCGCAGACAACATAATTTATTACCAAGAGCAAGGACAAGGGGATGAAAGTCAGTTTCTGTGGAATAAAACAAATCTGCAAATGAGATTTTCTTCAAAGGGAATGTGTCCTGGGTGTGTTAGATTTAGTTTGACTGGTTACTGAATCAAAATAAACAACTTTATTAAATAATCAATCTTTGCAGAAAGATAAATTAAGTTTCCAAATGGAGGCAATGCCTGCATTTTTACTTATTCAAATCAACCAAAAGTAGATCTCTGTTCATAGAACTTTTGCAGGGATGAAGACTTTTTGATGTGTCCAGTTAACAAGGGCACCAAACCCAATCCTGTTTTACAGGTGATGGGGTGCATAGCAAATAGCATTTTGCAGGAAATATAATTGACTAATCCTGTTATGTCTGTAGCAACAAATTAACCTTATTACTACTAGCAAATCGTGATTGATTATTTATGCAAATAGGTTGCCACGTTCAGCTTTTTGACGGAAATAAACATATACAAAAGGTGCTTTTAATATGACTTGAACTTTTTAATTAATAAAAGCCGGAGGGGGGTCTATCAGTTCACTCACTGTAATATTAGTTATTTAGTTGTGTAATTTCTATTTGCGCTAGCATATTTGCTTGCATACAGATGAAATAGTATCAGTAAAAATTAGTAGACTTTAGAACCTTTAAGATATACATCGGATTTGTACTGAAAATGGGCTAAAAAATGACTTTAAAACTGTGCTTGCTATCAGCATGACTTTGTCAGTGTATCATCATAATTGCCCAAAATGATAGATGTATTAAATAACATGATTTCATTTATTTTCTGTGTCTGCATTTACAAATACAATTTCAGCTTACGAAAATATCCATCTTTTCGGAAGCGTTATTTGTCTGAATTAATGTTTTGTTTCCACTCATCTAAGTCAAACTATACTATGAAAGTTTAACACAAAATTAGTTTCCTACCAACTAGATTAAAATCATTTCTAAATTACTTCCAATCAGATAGTGTTCCTCTCCTTGCTAAAATGTTCTTACAATTATCCTCTTAAGCGGGCTAATAAAACATTTCTCATTCTGATATGCCTCATAAAAAATGACTTACACTTAAATATTTATTCAGTAACCTTTCAAACACCTGCATGAATTGATAGTAAAAACTGACAGGAGGCTGGCCAGCCTGTCTCAGAAACTGAGCTTTAAACTATAAACCCAGAGGTCAAAGTTGGATTCTCTGTCAGGGCACATGCCCAGGTTTCGGGATCAATTCCCAGTGGGGGGCGTGCAAGGAGGCAAGTCTATCAGTGGTTCCCTCTCATCATTGATGTTCCTATCTCTTTCTCCCTCTTTTTTCCCCTCTGAAATCAATAAAAGTGTGTGTGTGTGTGTGTGTGTGTGTGTGTGTGTGTATGAATACTTAGACATTTCTTTATATATATATATATATATATATATATATATATATATATAAAGAAATGTCTAAGTATTCCAAATTCCACACTTATTTTTCTATGTGAAGATGGAACTGCTGAAGGACTTCTGTTAAAAGCTGTCCCTGAGCCCTGACCAGTTTGGCTCAGTGGATACAGCATCTGCCTGTGGACTGAAAGGTCCCAGGTTCGATTCCGGTCAAGGGCATGTGCCTTGGTTGTGGGCAACATCCCCAGTGGGGGGTGTGCAGGAGGCAGCTGGTTGATATTTCTCTCTCATCGAGGTTTCTAACTCTCTAACCCTCTCCCTTCCTCTCTATAAAAAAATCAATTATCTATCTATCTATCTATCTATTTTAATTAATTTATTATTTTTTTAAGCTGTCCCTGAAAACTTGCACCGGGATTTGAAAAAGGTGCAAGAAACCCGAATGCTATGCCAGCCTAATAACGTGTCCGTTCTTGGTTTCTTGACCAGTTCACAGCACAACAGTGAGCTGCTCCCGATGGTTTTGGAGAGCGGGGCTCGCCCTGGGTGTGGGGGGTCGCGATGCGATGTGAGACCTCACCGCTACCCGGGGCCTTCCTGCCTGCATCCCAGCACCCGCTGCCAGGAAGCCGCTGTGGCAGGCGAGCAGGGTGCCTGCGGGCACCTGCCCAGCGGCAGGGAAGGGAATTGGACTCGAAGTGGTGTCTTTGTGATATCTTTCACCCAGTCATGTCCCATCGGCGCTGCTAGTTTGTCTCTGTCAGCCGGCCCCCCCCCCCCCCCCCCCCCCCCCCCCCCGGCGGCCGGCGCGCGAGCTGTCAGGGGCAGGTAGACCAACCTGCTTTGTGCTGAGGAGGTAATGCATCTTCCGGGCCTCGTAATCTCTCTTCCTCTCCTCCCGCTCGAGGCTGGCCTTCTTCTCCTCTCTCTCCTTCATCTCTGCAAACTCGTCCAGGGCCTCCCTGCGGCAGAGCAGCAGCGCGCGGTTACTACCCAGGATGCTGACAGTCTGCTCGGGCGTTCATTTTCCCACTAATGACAATCAAGTTGATTTCTGTGCCCCGTGTCACCTGCACACTCTGGCTGGGTCCCCCTGCCATCTCTACAAGGCATTTAGAGGGATTGTTCAAAAAATAAAAAAATTAAAGTAAAGTACAATGAAGTGATTGTTCAAGTGGTTAAATTTCAAAAATCAAGTATCTGTATCTTACCATGAATCTAACGGTTAAGGAACTATATCCGAGGCAAAGTAAGTGTATTACTAGTATATTAATTTCTTTGGTTGAAGACAAACTATTTTGGATGTACTTAAATATCCCGAGAAAAGATTCGATCTACTGAGTTTCTTTAAGTTTAAATTTTCTATTTAGGAATCTCTAGTCATTTATCTTGTATACTAGCTGGGCTAATGTTATACAGATGCTTAATTCATCACGGCTTTATTTCTGTTAACAGTTTCCATTTACAGTTCAAATAATGTGAATTTCATTATATATATTATCCTATATATCTCCTATAATGCACTTGAACAGTTGATATTTTGTCCAGTTACATAATCAGCTAAAATAAATGCTAAGTTATGTGACCAAGTTTGTGACTAAGTATAATAGATTCCATTAAATTAATAAAACTTTCTAAATCATTTAGGTGTGTGCTTCTAAGATGTTTAAACAAAAATAAGGTTTTAAAATAGGCTGTGTAAAAACAAATATTCCGAAATCAAATATGTTATCCAATATGGAGAATAATAAATAACTTCTGTGAAGAGCTATCCTTTATTTTAAAAGAGTGAGTTTAACTATTCCTATATAGGTCATGTTTTGCAATTGGACTTCATTCTTATTAAAAAACAGACACGCAACTTCCTGTCTAGTTCTATCAGTAGAATGTTAAGCGAACCCTGGGTCTTGGCCTCAAACACATCAGGCGGGAAGGAGAAGGGGAAATTCCCCAAGAAGAAACGACTCTCCTTCCTCCCTCCATGCCTGGAAACGTTCCCTCGGCAGGTTCCTGCCGAGGGGCCCTCACACAATGCTTCATACAAGGTTACTCCTGAAACGCCCTGACGTTTAAAAATCACCAGGCTCCCCTCCTGCAGCAGAGCAATTTTTTTTTTCAACATAAGATTAAATTGCAAAATAAATGAATTACTTGGAGTGGCATGGCCCTCATTTTGCCACACTTTCTCTTGAAAATTGCTTATTAATATGAAAGAAGGAGTCAGAAAATAGCCCCGCTGGCCGCCGCCGTGCGCAGTATTTGGGGGGCTCCCAAGCCCCCCCCCCCACGGAGCCGGGCTGGCTGCCCGCTTAGCTTTGCCGGCCAGCGGGGTCCGGTGACCTGGCTGGCCTGCACCTCGGGGCTGTTATTAATCGCTGGGTAACCTGGTGAAGCCAAACAAATCTGTTTCCACTGAAAGGATCTCTCTATCTGTGTCCGGGAGTTGGTTCTGTGGCAAACAAACCTCATTAACTGTGTCCATTTTTTGACAAAGAACCAGGAGTGAGAGGGACGGGTGACCTTTCTTTGTCCTTAAGGTACACACTTCAAGGCAGTTGCTTATGAATAAATGAGAATTTTTTTTTAACCGGGGGAGAAAAAAAATAACAAGCATATGTGACACAGAAAACTGAATAGATTATTCATTTTTCATCTTTACTCTTGCTATTATGGGGAAAAGGAATATTTCTTCTATCATTCCTCTTGTAAGTCTTTAAGGTGATTTAAAATAACCAACGAGCTGCCACTACCGGGATAATTACTCAGATATGCCGCGGAATATAAATACGGTAATTTTCTGAGCAATCGCGCGCACACACACACACACACATACACACACACACAGGGCATACCTACAAAGAAGTTTGTGCGTTACAAATGATTTAATGACCATGGAGGGATCTGACCGAAGAAAGAAAAAAACGGCCCGATACAATAAACACCTGCATGAACAGGTAAGACACAGAGAAGTACAGAGGACCTGACACAAAATCAAAGCTGTAAATGATGAGAAGTAGCACAAACAGTCCATCTTCGGGCTATGGAAGCTCGGGGAGCTCGGCCAGGAAGGCGAAAACTGAGAGACAGGAAGAAGAATGCCGGTGGCCAGGATATAAAGCAAACGCACAAACAACCCACCCAACCCGCCCAGAAGGAACTGGCATGCCCCAAGGGCAAACCCAAGAAACTTGAGAAAGCACTTGGAAAAACAAATCCGGGGTCATGTCAACAAACACAGTAATTAATTTTAAAAATCCATGCAGTTGTTGAAAAGACTCAATCTTGCGTTCCTCGTTGATTCGCTGCCCTACCTAAGAGTGTGCAGAACTACTGAACAGCACAATTCTATTTCTGTCCGGTCATCTCAGTAAAATGAGTCACCATGGGACCTACGTGCTGAGTCACCATGAGGTCTATGTGCTGAGTCACCCTGGGATCTACCTGAAGGGGTGGCCAGACTGGGGAGTTTATCATTTCACATTCGTGCCTCCCTGCACCACAAACCACCCAATCCTCCCACTGCCAGGAGGGCTGGCATCTAGCTGGATTACGGGAGAAAATGAGCTGCCCCACCCACTCCCCCCAGCATGCACCCCATGATTGGGGAGAAGGCAACACATAGGTCCAGGGCCTTTGTCCCAATTTAGGGCCACCCAGAAGATCCCCACGAACCCCAGAGCTTCCTGAGCCTGGCTGGGACTTTGATGCAGTTCAGAGGGGGGGAAAGTCAGGTTAGAGCAGGAGAGGGGCTTTCTGGCCGAGGGTGGACAGACTCTCTCAAGGCGAGGCCAGCCAACTGGGACTCCACGGACTAGGCATTTTGAGAATGAAGAAAATGAAAGAGATGATAATGGTCCATGTCATAAAATTACCATGCCATGACTTCACTCTGATGGTCCAATTGCTCCATTATTTCATTTGCCTACTTTGCATGATTTTAAAAAGGAATAAGACTCCATTCAAAAGATCATTCATGAAAATCAATTTTTTCCCCTCCTTTTTGCTCTTTTGAATAAAGTTCCTTGAGGGGAATTCTTTTGTGCAGTATTATTCCTGAAAATATGCACATATTTCACTGTAAAATTATTTTCTTTTCACTATAGTGGATAGTTTCTCTAAAGGGAAGTAAAAATCCTATATAATAAAAGCCTAATATGCTAAGGCCTCTCAACTGCTTGCTATGAGGTGCATGACCACCAGGGGGCAGACACTCCAGCTGGTAGGTTAGCTTGCTGCTGGGAATTGGGCCCATCTCAGGACTGAGCCAGACGGGCCAGACACACCCTGGAGCCCTCCTGCATCCCTCCATGTCCCCGATCATGCACTGGTGGGGTCCCTTGATCTGACCTGAACCCTCTTGCAATCTGGGCTGAGAGCTTCCCCTCCTACCCCTATCCCGAGTGCACAGATTTCATGCACCAGGCCTCTAGTTTTATATAACATACATTATGTTGAATAATTGAGAATGACATTGAGCTAAGTACAAGAGGCATAATAAAACATGTATTCACACTGTGCATTTTTTTCAAGAGCTCCATACCCTTCTGCAGACATTAATCCATCCTCACAACACTCTCCTGAGGTTGGTCAGGGGCAGGTATTATTAACCAGACTCCTGTTCTTTGTTCATTTTTTTGAAAATATATTTTTATTGACTTCAGAGAGAAAGGGAGAGAGAGAAACATCAATGATGAGAGAGAATCATCTTTCGGCTGCCTCCTGCACACCCCACACTGGGAATCAAGCCCACAACCCGGGCATGTGCCCCGACCGGGAATCGAACTGTGACCTCTTGGTTCATGGGTGGATGCTCAACCACTGAGCTACACTGGCCTGGCTTCACAGTAGACTATGGTGCTCTGCTTGTGTCCTTGAAATCGGGAACGGGGACACGGTCGTATGAAAAAGTGGCCTCGCTGCTGGAGTTCATAAATTCTGTTCGGCTTTGGATGAGTTCAAAGAGCTGCCATGTAAGCAAAGCCTTACAGAGGGAATTTATCTGATTATGGCAGTAATAATTACCCAGCTGTTTATGGCAGATAGAGAAATAATTCATGCAGGCAAGAGGCCGTGGTGGCAATGACACTCCGCATTCAGTAAATATGCAAACTGTTCACTTCTAATTAACCAAGCTCGAGGATGCCCTTATTAAACGTATAAACCAAAAGTGCCTCCCTGACAAGTGATGAATTGTTACATCGCGCAAACTCTTGCCGCAGAATTACGGCGGTGAACTTGGGGCTTAACTTCATTAAGAGATCTGGTGGCACCGCTAAATGAGGATGGACAGCATAACAAGGCTCACCTGACAGCCAATGGCATGTCAGCGCTTAATGGAACCCCGCCTCTTCCTCTGTCCCTCTGAACTGTTCGGATTTACCACAGATACCTATGAGTCTGTGTCTTTCAAGACATATCTGAGTGCTATTCATATGAGTTCCCAACAATAACAGTAGTTCATATGGGAAGTTCATATGAGTCCCAACAATAACAGTAACGGGATATCAGGACAGCCCACTGAGGGAGGCCACAGACACGTTACATCCCCAGAGTCTACCACACGGCCGCTTTTTAGGATTCGCACGTCTTTCATCTAAGGCAGCCGTGGGCAAACTTATGGCCCGCGGGCCGGATCCGGCCCGTTCGGCTGCTCTATCCGGCCCGCGGAGCCCAAAGAGCGGAGGGTTCTCTTGCTCTCCCCTCCGCTCCTTCCCCAGCAGCCCAAGATGAGAGTGCCAGCATGGTCAGGTTGCTTTTGTTCCGGCCCTCCGGTCCAGTTTAAGAACCCATGGTGGCCCTCGAGCCAAAAAGTTTGCCCACCCCTGAATTCTAAGGACACGAAAGATCTACCACTCTTTAACTTAAAATTCCTTGTTGAGTGACAATAAACGGTCTTATTGAGTCGCACTGTAAAATCTTTCAAAAAGTAAATGTGTGGACCTGGCCAGTGTGGCTCAGGGGTTGAGTGTCAACCTGGGAGCCAGGAGATCACGGTTCGATTCCTGGTCAGGGGACATGCCTGGGTTGTGGGCTCGATCCCCAGTAGGGGACATGCAGGAGGCAGCCGATCAATGTTTATCTCTCATCATTGATGTTTCTCTCTCACTCTCCCTCTCCCTTCCTCTCTCTGGAATCAATAAAAATACACTAAAAAGCAACAACAAAAAACAACCTTATAGTTCAGTGTCCACTTCCTTATGCTCCATGATATTTTATTTTCTGCTTTGAGAGGCAAGCCGTGTTATTGCACATATTTCTCAAAAAAAAAACCCTGAGACTTAATACTTAAGGCTTCAGAGGTAACAGAATCATTGTATAGATAAATTCATTGTAAATGAAATAATTTCATTGAAACTAAGCCATTTTGCACAGAACCAAGGCATAATCGAATCCAATGTACTGTCAGGAGTACAGGATATTTAAATATAGTACAGTAAGGTTTAAGTTAAATAGAATCCCATTTCTGTCTTATCAACACATGTCTGCCTAAGTTATCCCTGAGTTTTTGAAATTATTCCGAATTATGGTTGAGTCACTGGTCTACAATTTGCACTAGTGGACTAGTGATTATACTACTCACCTAACTGCATCGTTGGTCTCCGAAATAGCACTCAGATATGCCTTGAAATAATAATAATTGAAGCAGTATTTCCGAATCTTATAGCCTCGCCATTGCTTCTGAATCTATTGGAGTGAGTAGAAAAACTAAAATATGTCAGTGAACATTTTTAGTGAAAGCATTAACAGTTAGTTCGTCAGAATAAAGGTAATGATGGATGATAATGCATATAAATTTATGTAAGTTTTTTAACATAACAATAAGTATAGGTGCCAATGTAGGTTGTAGTAATAGATTGCTTACAAAATATTATAATAAAAAATGTACTTTTGGAATATAATTAATTTTTTAAAAATTATAATTGTTGCATAAATACTAAGTATGAAATTAGCTATGAAAGATTAAATATTTGCTTAACCAATTCCTACCAATTCTACTTCCCAACTGAACAAGTTTTTTGTTTTACTTAATAAACTGACTTGAAGATTGTATTTGGTCTTACTGAAATCAATTTTTAAAAAATATGTTTTTATCAATTTCAGAGAAAGGATGAGAGAGGGAGGAGAAAGAGAAACATCAATGATGTGAGTGAATCATTGATCAGCTGCCTCCTACATGCTCCCTCCTGGGGATCAAGCCCACAACCTGGGCATGTGTCCTGACAAGGAATCGAACTGTGACCTCCTGATTCATGGGTTGATGCTCAACCACTGAGCCACACTGGCCAGGCTGAAATTAATTTTTTTAAGTGGGCTTTTTAAATTCAGTGGTATCAGTTCTCTAAACACAATGTCTTGCATCTTCATCAAACCATTTGAATACTTCTTTCACAATAACAAAAGCGAACATTTATTGAGTTTTTATTTCATGTCCTTCAAAGTAATCAGCAACTTTCAGAAGTGATTGGTATGAAACAATTATTGTCATTGATCAGCTCTGAATAGATAATTTTAAACAGTCGTTGCCAGCTCAGCAGATTACAGCTTGTTAACGGGCAGCTTCCAAATGACCTCTTAAGCTAGTCAAATCAATGATGCATATTCCTCATTAAGTAACATCAAAACGTAAGTGGGCTTATAAATAACGTTTATTTTAAGCATTAAAACAAATGGCAAAAGCCTGATATATCAAAAGTCATCTACTCATAGAAAAGGTCTACCTCCATTGAGTTTACTTTTAATTCCTCAAAATTCTTAGTGACCTTAATGTTATCAAAAGACAGAAAAATAATGTCTTCTCGCCTAAAATTAAAAACAAAGACTTGGCCAACCTGGGGTGGCCCAGTGATTGCGTGTCAACCTATGAACCAGGAGGTCCCTGTTTGATTCCAGGTCAGGGCACGTGCCCGGATTGCAGGCTTGATCTCCAGTAGGGGGCGTGCGGGAGACAGCCTATCAATCATTCTCTCTCATCATTGATGCTTCTCTCTCCCTCACCCTTCCTCTCTGAAATCAATAAGAAAATATATATTTTTTTAAAAAAAAAGAAGACATGGACAACAAATTCACTAATACTGTAGCTAATGCTGACGCTCCAAATGTATATGAGAGCATACAGAAATAGAACACTTATTCATAATTACACTTTTTTATGATTTAGAATGCACAACACTCCGGAAAACTATACAAAATAATTTCGCCTTCATCTTAATACCACACATAGTACTGTTAGGAAGTGGAGTTCCTAAGCCCAGTGCTTTGGAGGCCTCGGGTGACACCCCCTGTTTAACCAGCAGCAGAAACAGAGGACCAACTCTCTACCCGGCCACACAAAGATGCACCATTGCCCGTCTAGATGGGACAGGGAGCGAAATGAGCTGGGAGCTGCATCACCTTCTGACATTCGAGTAAGATACTAAAAGCTCTGCAGACAGAGAGAGCTGGGTGGAGGGCATTTGGAGGCCAAACTGAAGGGAGATCTGCCCACGAAGCGGACAAGATGCCGAAGGAGAAGCAGAATTGGAATCTGGAGCCAAGTCAAATCAAAGACCCAGAAGGCAACGGAGTGTCACTAGGAGAAACAGGCCAGGAGCCAAGGGGGTAAAGTTACCGAGCTACTGGCTGCCATGTTAACGGACTGGCCTGGAGGCAGATCACTGAGTGGTTTCGTGTAGGTGGCCCGCGGGTTCCGACGGCAGTGTAGACCAGATCTCAGCGCACCTGTCTGTGTTGGGGGGACTTTTCCAGGACCCCAAAGCTCATGAGATCTCCCATCCACACGAGAACTGCACTAGCCATATATGACTTCCCCACGTCCAGTCTGTCCACCCCATAGCCTAGGCAGGAGATCAAAACAGCTCGAAGATCCCCCACAAGGTCTGACATGACTCCAACGAGGATTGGAGGGGCAGAGACAGAAAGGATTTAAAACAAACGACTTGTTTTACTTCCTGCTTAGAGCAAGCCAGCGTTGGTTGAAGGGACATCAAGGTAACCACCGACCACAAGCCTAGGACTGCAGATACAAAGAAGAAGAAGATCAGATCTGGGGTCCCAAGGGACTTACAGAGGGGGGAGGGGATGGGGACGGATACAGCGTGTAAATGAGTAAGGCTAATAAGATGCCACAGGTTCTAGAACAGAAGCGTGTCCATGGTAAAAACAGGGACATCAAAAGAGGGAGTGATCAGTTCCACATGGGTCGGGGGATCATAAAGTCTTTAGAGAAAAGGTGACCCTTTGAAAACGAAATGCAGCAGACCAGAACATGAATATCTACTGCAAAAAAAAAAAAAAAATCACAACATGGCCCTAGCCCCGTGGTCGGCAAACTGCGGCTCTTGAGCCACAGGAGGCTCTTTGGCCCCTTGAGTGTGGCTTTTCCACAACCTATTACCACTGTTCCTGGGCGAGGTTCCCAGCACAGGCACCCCTGAAGAGGGAGGCACCTCCCCGCAGGAACATAAATCATCAAAATAACGTTTATCTGCCCGCCAGAGTTCAACTCAGGACTTCCAGCAGGCATCTTACCGTCTTTTCCCCCCCAAATAAAATCCTTTATTACCAGAAGAATGAATAGATTAATGAAAGAAAATATAAGACAATGCTGGTTTTAAGGACATTAATAAAACCCGCTTAAGTAGCTTCTCCATTTATAATAGCTTCACAATCAAGCTATGACCATATCTGAGACCAAAAAGAAAACAAAAAAACTTTTGCCTTGCCCATTCCCCAATTCTGTGCCAGTCTCAGAATCACCAACTTCAGCTTTCTATCAGGAAAATAACACGTAACAAGGAACACAGAAGTGATAGAAATAAAACTTCTAGGCTGGAAACTGACTTTATTACTGTTAAATCATTTGAATAATTTCTAATTGATTTGTATTGGGCCGGAATCTTACATTCCAGTACCACGTTCATCTATTTATCACAATATTCTCTATGACATATGGAAACTAATACATTGCCTCATTAATATTTATGGCCTTTCTCCGGTTATGGCTCAGAGATATTTAACATTCTAAAACATAAGCATTGATAATTACATGTTTTACATTTTACTCTAATTTTTAATACTGCCAGGATTATTTAGTACCGCTAACTTTTTAACTATGTACTCTTTTTCTCTCTTTACCATTAGCATATCAATCAAATTTGCATTATTCTGGTTTGCTCATTTTATTAAAAACGAATTCAAGGCACAATTGACTTTTCATTTGTTTAACAAGTGAAGAAATATTTACCCTGACAGCCATTGCATTGTAGATATTCATCTTCATATTATGATATGCTAACTGTGAATCAGGAAGGGGGAAAAAAAAAGATGGCATATATTTCAGTTACACAAAGACAGTACAGCCTTTTTCTTACATATAAAAGATAAGAATCTTTATACATAATACATAATAAGAGCTCTAGGCTGAGAAAAAAATGAAATCAAACTTGGTATTGAAGAGATAGGCTTCCTAATACATAATGCAGGCTTAACCAGAAAAATCTATGGTAGTCAAACTAGGCGCTAATGGAGATGTATGATCAGAAAATGCTCTCCGCTGAGTTTGATAATCAATGGGGCTCTACTGAGAATAGAATAACAAAGCAGAAATATTCACAAGTGCTGGTGACACGTAGCATTGTATGATTTATTCACTGGGGCTCTCTTAGCCAAAACTCACAGAAACATAAAAGGAATTCATATTTCAAGACGTCTGGTTTAATGAAAAATTCAAAGAAAGGCTGTCTTCAGTCGAAAGCGTTCAAGGATGGGGATGCAGCCATGGAGGAAAATTGTGCCTTCCAACCATCTGTACAAAAAATGCTATGTACTCAGCTGCCTCCCGAGGAATGCTCGGGAATTCTGTTCCGTTTAACACTCATTTTTACCACCATAAAACCATAAACACAATGATATCTCGTTACAGCAAATCCCCCGATACGGAGAAGACTTCCTGAAGTCTTGGGTGTGTTTTTTTTCTTTTTCTGGTAGAGACATTAATAAGCATGTCTCCGTTCTAGCAAATCCCCATTTGCACCGTCGCTTATTTCAATCAAAACACTGCTTTCAACAAGGCTTTTGTCTCCATCCCATCTTTTAATTAAAAATATAAAATTAACTGAGTTCATGAGAGGGCAACAAACAGCAAAGGAATAAAATGGTTTTCCAACACAAAATTCAACTCGATTCATTTTTATTCCATCAAAATTCGTGCCACTCATAGTTCTTTGGAGGTAACAGGTGCTGTGTCAAGCAAAATCAAAGACAAGTGCCTTCACTTTTTTACATGGGGTCCCCCCCCCAAACCCCCATAACACATAGGAATTTGTAGGAAAGACTTCCGCTGTAATTAGTATTGTTTGCTTGCCCGGGCTGATCCAAAGCAAATTGTCTGTGCTGAGCATCGCTGGCTTATGCATCAACAGTCGGAGCAATTAGGGAACAGTTGGCTGCAATATGTTATTCACAAATGAACGCCAGGGTGGGACTTCATTCTAAAGCCACTGTCTCAGTCTTCACAATCAAGGCACAATTCTTGGTGTCGGAGGTGAATTCCAAAGAGTTCCTTTCGAATCCTACTTCTCCGAGGCATGGCGAGGCAGGTGTAAACAGTGTCTTTATATAAGAGACACCTACTGGAAATCCTATCTTTGAAAACGATTGGGGTTCAGAATGAGATATTCCTTATTTTTTTTTTTATCACATTGCTGTTCAGTTAGCATCCCTGAGTGTGTGGGAGCTTTTAAGCCACAGACCTGGGTTCGGTTCCTGACGCTGTGTTGAGCTGACTGTGGCTTTGAACCTGTTACTGGAGGTTGCCCGGCCTGTAGCCCATCCCCACCCAACCGGAAACTCCGTACTTTCTAGAGCTGTTGTGGAGACCGACATGACATGAAGGGGCTTGGGACACAGTGAAGGTCATTACGAGAGGGATCACCACTCCTGTTGTGAAAAGCAGGTCTTCAGCTCTCAATAAGATCCAAGCTGTGGCCAAAACCGGTTTGGCTCAGTGGTAGAGCATCAGTCTGCGGACTGAAAGGTCCCGGGTTCGATTCCGGTCAAGGGCATGTACTTTAGTTGTGGGCTCATCCCCGGTGGGGGGTGTGCAGGAGGCGGCTGGTCGTTGTTTCTCTCTCATCGACGTTTCTGGCTCTCTATCTCTCTCCCTTCCTCTCTGTAAAATATCAATAAAATATATACTTTATATATATATATATATATATATATATATATATATATATATATATAAAGATCCAAGCTGTCTAAGAAATTCAATTTTATTCTGAGCGAAGAGGAAAGAGAAAGACAACTTTTAAGCCTCAGGATTCTGAATTGTATAGTTAAAGGTGGAAGAGCACTTTGAATCTAATGTATTGGTCTCAGGTGAACCAGTAATGGATGTTACATTTATTATCAATTCCCTAAAGCACACAGACACACACACACACACACACACACACACACACACACACACACAACTATGCACCACACTAAAAAACCTCATGTGAGAACTTTTTGAGTAATATATCCATACAAAATTGACCAGATCAACTGGCTTTCCTTGCTAGCAAGGGTGATACTGAGGCAATATTTGTGCTGGAATGATAGCAGTGGACTCTTTATTTTATTTATTTATTTATTTAAATATATTTTATTGATTTTTTACAGAGAGGAAGGGAGAGGGTTAGAAAATTAGAAACATCGATCATAGAGGAACATCGATCAGCTGCCTCCTGCACACACACCCGCCCCCCCCCCCCACTGGGGATGTGCCCGCAACCAAGGTACATGCCCTTAACCAGAATCGAACCCGGGACCCTTGAGTCCACAGGCCGACGCTCTATCCACTGAGCCAAACCGGTTTCGGCGTCAGTGGACTCTTCAAAAACCATGCACATATGGATACCAGAGCGGACGGGCTGGGGCCTTCATTACTTTCACATCAGTGTCACCCTCATTTCATAATTTTGAGTGGAATCATTAAAATGATTTATTACCAAATAATCGTGAGTATTTGCGGCATATGCTTTGCCTTGTTTGCTGTCAACCGATAGATATCAACCTGGTGATTATCAACAGCTGATTTTAAAAATAACCTGTATTTTTTCCAAACCCCAAAACAATTAAAAGTCAATTACATTCTCTATCCCAGTTGCTATTGACAGAATCTTTGAAAGCAGATGAACCAAACTAAATTCATTCCATAAGTAGGTGAAATATGTGAATAAAGTTTTATGGTAATATTAGTAAGTCAGAGTCTTAAGAAATTCAGACTTAGTGTTTATTTAAAAGGCAAGACCCTGAAGGGAAAAATATATTGTGTTTCAGTTTTATGAACTGACATCAAAGGGTGCTAAGTGTTGACTTATTAACTTATAACTTATTATGAAGTTCTCTAAATAAATTTATTATAAAAATTGGGCATTTTCTCATCTACAGAAGAAACATTTACCTACCTACTGAAGAGAAATTAAAATGCCTGTAGAAGCAACCATGTCAATCTCATCAGTTTTAAAAAAGAGTGAGAGAGAAACATCAATGATGAGAGAGAATCATTGATTGACTGCCTCCTGCATGCTCCACACTGGGGATCGAGCCCACAAATGGGGCATGTGCCCTGACCAGGTATCAAACTGTGACCTCCTGGTTCATAGGTCGATGCTCAATCACTGAGCCACACCATCCAGGCTCAATTGATGTTTCTTGATTGTGTTATGGGCCAGAGAGTAGTGTATATGTTGGTGATCCCAAAATGAACACGCTACAGTGTCTACTCACCATCTAAAAAGTAGAGAAAAATCATCAACAAATAAGCATGTATGGATATGTATATACTGTGAAAGGTGCTTTAACAAAAATAAAGCTTCCGGTGTCATTTGGTTGCAAAGAAATTATCATCACTTCTCCACGGGAAAATCAGGACTGGCCTCTCAGAAGAGGTCTCACACTAAAAATTAAATCCAGTTTTGTTCGTATGTAAATATTTACCACAAATGACTTTAAAATTGCCTATAAATCTGGCCGAAGTGAATGAGTTATGGCATGCTGTATAATTTTAATGCTGCCATATAGAAATTGGGTAATATTTACCTTTATCTTGTGTTGATAACATTTCCTTCCCAAGTAACTTCTCCACCATTTCTGAATAACTATTGCAACTCTGTGTAAGTACCTGAGTGAAAAATATGCTTATTAGTATGCTTTCGCCGGAACAAAACTATCTCTTACAATCTGCTTAGAGTAATACCTTCCTGTAATTCAAAAAAATCAAATTCAAAACCAACTGCATGTGTACTTTCAAACAGTGGAGACTTTCCATTCTGAGATAGCACTCATAATTTCTAGAAGAGGGAGATAAAAGTATAGATAATGATTCTGTATTTCTTTGGGGCTGCTGATGAAATCAAGTCTTTAACGTTTCAATTATTCTTCAATATTTACCCTCTAAGGTATTCTTTTATTCTAAGACAATAAAACCAGTCACGGTGACATGTTGAGAGATGAGCCAGGCACTGTTGCTGTGAATCTGCAGAATTTAGAAATTCTTCTGGAGGTTAGAAAACTGTTCCCCACACAATTCTTTCCTTACGTTACTCAGTCTGTCCAGGTGAATGCTGTGTTTGTCTGCTGAATTCAAAAGACTCTCTTTGCTGCCATGTTTCTAGTTTGCGGTGATCAAAGATGAAAACGTAATACTTTAAAGTATATTTTTACTGATTTCAGAGAGGAAGTGAGAGGCAGAGAGAGATAGAAGCATCAGTGATGAGTGAGAACCATTGATCTACTGACTCCTGCACGCCCCCTACTGGGAACCAGCCTGCAACCCAGGCATGTGCCCTGACCTGGAATCCAACCATGACCTCCTGGTTCATGGGGCGATGCTCAACCACTGAGCCACACCAGCCAGGCAAAACGTCACACTTTAATTTGCATGTCTGGTTCCTACTAGCTAATCATTTAAGGACATACACAGTATGATCTCCAGCCTGCATTTTGAATTATTACTGATGAGGCATATTCGTCCTTCACCTTATGCAGGAAAATATATATATATTTTCAGGATGGAAGGGAAACTGAAGGGAAGTTTGAGCATTGAAGAACAAGTGGATCAGTGAAAGATCAAGTTCAATCCTTTTGCAATAAGAATGGTATTATTCTGGTATCACTTACCAACTTGTTGGGAAAAATTGGAATAGCTTTTTTTGGTTATTGTTTCATTTTTCTTCTTTCTTACCAGTCAATGAGTTAATTGCTATTAATATCAGTCATTTGTCATATCCAGTGGAATTTGAAGAAAAGAATTTTGTCAAATATGTTTACAATATTGAGAATAATTGCAAGTTGAGAATTGATCAGTATAATTTAGTTTTCTGATATGTAAGAAAAATGACCAAAAGATTTATATTTTTAAAAAGAATATTATATAACTCATCAGTTACACTAGATTTATATTTTTAAAAAGAAGATTATATACCTCATCAGTTACATTACAGTAACATAAAATATTACTTGAAATGAGCATTACATGCATAAGTTACATTTTGCAAGGAGTATCTTTTTATGGTATATCTGAATTTTCCACGACAAAATCATTATACCTGATATACGACCGAACTTGACATCCTCGATACCAGCTCTGGATTGTAACTGCTGCGTCATTCTCTTTTTTTCTAAATACATCCACAACACTTTAAAAAAAAAAAAAAAAAAGAAAGAAACTTTTCATTAGTGCCTAATATAATTCTAAAGCAAGCCAATCAGTTAAACTTAATCTTTAATTTCTTGCAAAATGGTCATGACCATTCAAACGTCATTTTCAATAGAAATTAAAAACGAGGGCAGGGCATATGTAGTATTTTCAACAATAAAGATACATTTTTAAAATACTAAATAGGAAAACAGCATTTCAGAAAGCATGAGCTATGTTTAAAACATAAACCTTTCTCTGAGGGGATATGTGTTTTCAACAGTTTTACTTTTTAAAATAATTTTTATGCTCACGTACTTTGCATAAGTAACTAACTTGCAAGTGATGTTATAAGAAAATAAAGAACCGATGTGGTAGATTTTATTTAAAAAAACATATCAAGCAGGATTACAATGTTTGCCTATTTCAGTCATTGCATCAGTGACATGAATCGCCTCTCAGTAAAATAAATCTATCACAGAATGCCAATTCTAGGTAGAATTCTCAGAAAGTCCATTTCAGTTAGAGGAGGCAGGGGAGAGGGCCATGGAGTTATAAAAAGATAAACAGATACAAAATGCAGTCATTAGATTTATTAAATTCCAGCCCAAAGAGGTTCAATGAAGACATACTTCCATCTTCATTTAAGCAATCATTAGCATGCTCCCTCCCTCCCCATTCGATGAAGTGATTTGCTGAGGGCAACTACTATGGGCCACAGAGGTCCTTCCCTCCCAGAATGCTCCTGGGCACATAATTAGCATTTTATGTTTGTTGAATGAATAAGGAATGGCCAGCCAACTATTTCTTGCTTTTAAAAGCAATTCCCTCATGTGTCCCAGGGGGCCGTGTGCCCCGGGTGAGCCGTGTCCCCCAAGGGGGCCGTGTGCCCCAGGTGAGCCGTGTGTCCCAGGGGGCCGTGTGCCCCGAGTGAGCCGTGTGTCCCAGGGGGCCGTGTGCCCCGGGTGAGCCGTGTGTCCCAAAGGGGCCGGGTGTCCCAGGTAAGCCGTGTGTCCCAGGGGAAGCAGTGGGACCCGGGGGGAGGGGTGGTGAGAACCAGAGGAGGAGCGGACTCTATTCGTGTGGTCCTGAGATAGTCACCATAAAACAAGCAGACTGTCAAATGACAGCGGGGAGGGGAAGGAGACCTGGGGGGAGATAGGAGAACAACCGAAGGACTGGTATGCATGCATATAAGTACAACCAACGAACACAGAACTCTGGGGAGGGAGGGCATGGATGGGAGGTGGGGGGGGGCAATGGTAAGCTATGTACACATATAATGCCTTAATAAAAAATAATAATAATTAAAAATAAATAAAAGCAATTCCCTCAGAACTATGGTTTCTGGGAGAGAGGTTATTTTTTTGTTGTCATTATAGGTTATGTTAAATATATAGATTTCATGATGTGTATTCATCATAATTAGAAGAAAAGCAGCATGGAAAGTAAAAACACTCGAAGCAATAAAAATCCTTAGACAACACTATAACGTCGGCTGAGAGGAAGAAAACCAGGATGAGCTGGTAAGCTGTCAGTGACAGATAGCTGGAGAAGCAAGTAGGTGGATGCTAGTTCTAGGTAAGGAGGAGAGAGCTACCCAGGAAGTCTGACAGAGAAGGACCCACAAAAGCAAAGGGAGGAACCAAAATCTGCATCACAGGCAGTGATCTGGATGTGCAAAAACATGGCTGCCGGCCTGTGTGGCTCAGTGGTCGAGTGATAGCCTAGTAACCAGGTTCGATTCCGGGGGGTCAGAGAACATGATGGGTTGTGGGCTGGATCCCCAGGGGAGGGCCTGCAAAAGGCAGCCATGTTTCTGTCTCATCGATGTTTCTCTCTCTCTTTCTCTCTCTCTCTCTCTCTCTCTCTCTCTCTCTCCTCCCCGCTCTCAAATCAATAAAACCATATTTTAAAAAGACAACAACAAAGAAGGGCATGAGGAAGAGAAGGAAAGAATAACTTCACTCATTAAGGCTGATGAAAGTCTTGATAATAGGATTAAATGATTTCTTATGGTTATTTTACCCACTGTTGCCATTAACATTTAATATCACAGTAGACCTATTTTCCTTTCTCTTAATGTTCTCTATTAAAATGACTAAGCATAGCTGTCTCTTCTTTGCCACCAATAATAAACACTGACTACCTTTGCAAAAGAGGGAGAAAAAGTATGAATAGGTGTATAGACGCAGCTAATATGTCCTTTCAACTTACCCTTTACTTATGATTGTTGTTATGCAAAAGATAAGCAATCAAATCATCTACTTTGAGTTTATGTCTTCTAATATCTCCTGGTAATAGTGCTAACATATAATACATAATCAAGAGCAAAATTAAATTGCTTCATTTTGGAGTTATAAATAATAATGTATATCAATACCAGTACACATATTGTACTATACTTATTAGAACTATATAACTTAAAGGGAAACATTTAAAAATATTTAGTAGTTCACTTACTGCTAAGTTTTAACTTATGTGCTGAAATTTGACTTCTATACACATTTATCTGTTGCTCCTTTAAAAAAAAAACTGCTTAAAAATGAAATTTACAGATATTTGGATTACCACTGGGCTGCTGACTACTCATACAATATGTCATGAACTGCTAGACATTTTATGACTAAAATGAAAAATGTGGGTAACACTTTATTTTAATGGTATATTAATTAGTTCCAAATTATGATGAAAATCCTATAGCAGTGAATAAAACATGACATCTACATGAATTTGAAATAAATTTATTATGATCAGTATTATCACAATGAATACTAAATGAATTATTAATGATGAAAGACCAAAAGTATTAATGGGAATGTAATAAAACATCGAGAAAAAGCTGGAAGTTTCTAGTCATTTCGTCAGCAACTAGAAATAAGCCCTATAACCCTGGATAACACTGTATTCCTGTGCATCATCAGGGGCCATAAATTAACTGACAATAAATAGAAAATGAAAAAAAATGTGTGGTTAAATATCTGTTAAGTAATATGCAAAAACTATGCATTTTGCACATTAACATACTGTGCTTAGTCTGCATTCTAAATATTAGCAACTAAATACTAGATTAAAAACCTGGTAGTATTTCCTTCCTTCTCATTATCTTGTAACTTGTAACTATTTTAGATACCAGGAATAAAATTTCAATACAAGCTGCCCTCTAATGATAAACTATACTGATGTGTAAAATTATTAGTTTTTGCATATCATTTCACTCTTAGGACTCAAGGGTGTCAACCTTAAAGGCAGACACCCAATCTATTCTTGGTGCCCAGATGATCTTATCATGTGCCTACTAAGCCCTCTCCTATTAATTAATGTACTGATACTGGAAAATCTCTGCTCCTGTTTTGACCATTTCGCTCTGAGACCCACTATGAATGCGAGCCATGAAAGAGGCATCCCCTTGGCATCTGTGTAGGTCAAGTTCAAGTTGGCTTTTCTGAGGATTTGTTCCTCCTCTTGCAAACAAACAAACAAACAAACAAACAAACAAACAAAAAGACACCAAATAGCCCACAGCCAATAGTCCACTTTAGATACTCTCCATGCTGAAGCCTGTGTGGCTCAGTGGATAGAGCGTCGGCCTGAGAACTGAAAGGTTCCAGGTTCGATTCCGGTCAAGGGCATGTACCTTGGTTGCGGGGGCACATCCCCAATAGGGGGTGTGCAAGAGGCAGCTGGTCGATGTTTCTAACTCTCTATCCCTCTCCCTTCCTCTCTGTGAAAAATCAATAAAATATATATTTTTAAAAAGATACTCTCCATGTAGGGAGACCAACGAGTGACAGAACAGAGTTCAATGACGGTTTTTAAAGAATGGAGGCACGAGTTCCCAGGGATGGGGGACACACTAGCTCACCCAGATATAGGGGGGCCCAGGTTACCCCAATCAGGTTCTGAAACCTCTTTTCATCAAATTGCGGAGTGATGATGTAAAAACAAAACAAACAAACAAACAAACAAACAAAAACAAACCAAACCGAGACCAGTTTGGCTCAGTGGATAGAGCGTCGGCCTGCGGACTGAAAGGTCCCAGGTTCGATTCCGGTCAAGGGCATGTGCCTTGGTTGCGGGCACATCCCCAGTGGGGGGTGTGCAGGAGGCAGCTGGTCCATGTCTCTCTCTCATAGACGTTTCTAGCTCTCTATCTCTTTCCCTTCCTCTCTGTAAAAAAAATATATACATATATTTAATATATGTAAATATATATTTTATATATATTTAATATATATATATATATATATAAATTATATATTTTTAAAAAGCCAAAAAACCCTTTTACAATTTCATTTCCGCCGGGCTTTTTCTTACATCCTCTCGAGCCGCTATCTACGCCCCCCTCCGCCCCCTAAGTGCGACCCCCTGGGGAGGGTAACGGTGCTTTCAAACTTGGGATGACAGTTCGCAGCCAACAAACGACGGGCAGGTTGTTTCCTTCTAGAATGAGGGAAACCTGTGGTCAGGAACCTCCTGCAGGCCAGGCCGGCCCCGGGCGGCCCCGGGCGCGGGGCTCACCTGTTCCTGAAGTAGAACTGGTGAACCAGGCTGGCCGAGCGCTCCTGCAGCCGGGCGAGCGTGGCCATCGCCGCGGGCCGCCGGCGTCCCGCTGCTGTTGCTCCCCGTCTCCGTGGCAACCGGGCCGAACCATTCGGCGGACCCCGGGGGGGTGTCCCATTTTGGCGTGCTCCACTTTTTCCCCCACCCTGCTTACTTCTAAACGATTATACAAAAACAACATATTTTGGTGCAGGAAAAAATGTACTTTCGTGGCCTCTGTGAGTCAAAAAGCAGGAGATTAGAAGCGAGGCGGTGAGATGCGCGGGGGGGGGGGAAAGGACGGATGGTTGCTCCCGACTTCCGGTTTCCGCCTCCCCTCCCTGGGGTTCCCGGAAGCTGCGCTCAAAATGCCGAACCGCTCGGTGCCCGGCGCCGGGGTCGCGCCGCCGATCGGAGTGTCGGTCCTCGGGCCTGAGCCTCGGGGCTAGGCTCTGTCCGGGTGTCGTGGATGTTCGGGGCCGCGGGGCGCCCGGCGATCGGAGCTGCAGCCGCCGGGAGCCGCTGGTGAGGCTGGCGAGGCCCCCGGGGGATGCGACGCGCGGGTCGGGGCTCCTGGCCCGAGGCCGCCCGACCTGGCGGGGGCGGGGGCGGCGGCGGCGGGCGGCCCGGGGGCCAGGCCCGGCTCCCACGGGTGCCGGGGTGCACGCGATCGGAGGGGGAGGATTAGGGGGGTGCAGGAGATCTGGGCGGCTGGACGCTGGCTGATGGCTGGTCTGACCCGCTGCGGCATTTTAGGGGCAGAGCTTGCTGTACACCCGGGGCCGGCGGTTCACCTCCCAGGGATGGGTGACAGGATCGGGGACCGGAAGCAGGTGCCTAATCCGGGCCTAAGGCCCGCATTTATACCTTTTAAAATGGATTAGGTCATGTCAGATCAAAGAAATCTAGAGTTCTGGAAGTTTGGTTAAGGAAGCCAACCTCACCCTCCCGCCCACCCTACCACCCACCCAGGCCCCCACCCTAGAGTGGGAGTACTAACTGTCATTCCATTCTTTTTTTTTAAAAAAATATATTTTTATTGATTTTTTCACAGAGAGGAAGGGAGAGAGCTAGAGAGCTAGAAACATCAATGAGAGAGATGCATCCATCGACCAGCTGCCTCCTGCACACACCCCCAACCGGGGATGTGCCTGCAACCAATGTACATGCCCTTGGCCTGAATCGAACCCGGGACCGTTGGGTCCGCAGGCCGACGCTCTATCCACTGAGTCACATCGGTTTTGGCGAACATTCCATTCTTGTTCCAATGCTATAGGCACGGGAGTGCCCTAAGGACGTGTAAATAAAGGCCAGGATTAAGTCTGGGGCTTGACGACCCCTACAGCGTCTTGTCAACCCAGGTCACTTTACAATGATCTATATGATCTATAATGCCTTCTCTCTTCCGAGCGCTTCCTCTGTACCCTCATGACAGACAGCCCTGTGGTGAGATTATTCCTGGCACAGAATACGGGACTGAGTTGTCCAACACGGCCATGCACTTTTCAGTCCTAGAACTGGGGGCTGGGTGACGGATTTCCAGTTGAAAACCCCAATGCCTATTCCTATTCCCTGCCCCCCGTCTTTTCCTCCAAGCACACCCAAGGCGAGCCGTGAAACAAACAAGCAGATTTCCCACTGACAGTGCGTTCTCAAACACCAAGAGTTGAACAAGAGGTGAAATGTGGCTAAAAAAAAATGCATGTCCATTCCTAGATTAAGCAAGGAACGAGAACGCGAGGAATCCTTTATTTCTCTTCTGAGAAGATAAAAGAATATCTTGTTTGGAAAGAGATGAGATCATTCTGTGGTTCATTTTATAATGAATATAGATTGTTTATGCTCCTTTAAAATTCTCACATTTTTCATTCAGAAAAGCAGGGAGCGCTTTTTTTTTTCTTTCTTTCTTTTTTTTTTTACAAAGGTGATGTGGTTTAGCTTAGATTAAAACTTGTATTTCGTAAGTGTTTAGTATTTCTTGTTTTGGCAATGGATATACTGTGTAACCACCACACCAAACAAGATATAAGACTCTTCCATCGCCGAAAGCTGTTTGGCTCAGTGGATAGAGCATCAGCCTGCGGACTAAAAGGTTTGGGTTCGATTCCGATCAAGGGCATGTACCTTGGTTGTGGGCACATCCCGGTTAGGTGGTGTGCAAGAGGCAGCTGGTCGATGTTTCTAATTCTCTATCCCTCTCTCTTCCTCTCTGTAAAAAAGCAATAAAATATATATTTTTAAAGACTCTTCCATCATGTGTAATAACATTTCCAGGGTATTTTTATTAATGTTTCACTATTCAAGCTCTTTGTTAAGGAAGGGAGACAGAATGTGCTATGTAGACTTGGTCTGCTCTTGCTGTCTTGATACTGACTTGTGGGACACGTGACTATTTAATTTTAAAATGTCACTCTTTCAACTCTTTCCTCTCCCACTTTCTGCCTAAATCCTGGTTAGGCAGCTCTTTATAATACAGTTCTCTTTTAAAGAGCCTACCCTGTCTTCATCTGGCAGCATACCTTAAGGCACCGGACTATAAAATAGTGCCAAGCACTTAATCAGTGGTTTTGAATGAAATTCTTGAAATCATGCTTGATTTGGCAGAGTGAACGTGTTCCAGACAACTGGAACCTTTATTTTCTAGTTTATCTGCACAGCCAACCTGTCATTCATCATTTCTTACTGGACTTTTATTTTATTCATTGATGGGACATTTATATGCGTGTAAGTTTCATGCCAGTGGTGAAATGCCAGTGCCCCGTATGGATGCTACTAGTTGCTACTGGGTGGCAGGTTTTACATACATGTCATCTTATGTAAAATCTTTTGAGATTTTATTTTTATTATTGCATTTTATAGATGGTGCGAGAGGCAATATAAGTAATGTGTCCAAGTGTCATTTGCAGTATGATTCTAGTATATTTACAAAAATTCTTAAACAATCCACATATACTGCATATGTAATGTACAGTGTCCTAAGGAATACTGTACAATATTTAAGGAATATGTGAACTGGGAAGAATATACCTGGATTTGTTGACCAACCTGGAATTCCTGATGTATTTAACTCATCTTGACTACTGCTTTAGGCACCAATTGGGTAATTTATCTCTTTGATAACAATTTGCAAAGTAGAACTGATACTCTATTCTGTAATATAGATGCCTAAGGAAGTAAAGTTTTATACAATTAATAAAGATCCTGTGACTTTTTATGTGTCGGGAAAAGAATATATACGTTTTGTTCAAGTAAATCTTAAAAGTGATTCATATTATGTTTTTATAAAAGAATGTTATAATAGCTGAGTGTCTACCACTTCCTCCCTCAGCACCCACATACAATTTTGAAATTAGGATCCAAAATATATCTAAATTGGTTCATCTAACATTAACTTTTAAAATTTTGATTCATTTGGTGGACAAATAACATTTAGTATTTAGATACACTTTTCTTTATTTTTACATTATTAATAATTTATACTTGAAGCCAATTTCTGGGATTTTGGAGGAAGTATATTTAAAGATTGAACTAAACACTAAACTTAATTTTAAAAATTAAGTCCTTGATAATTAGCATATTGAACAATATCTATTTAACTTTATGTGGCTTTGCTTAAAAAAACAACAACATTGAACTGTTGATTTGGGACCTTTATTTCTATAGTTTCATTCCTATTTGGTATCTTCATTATATCTATATTTTTAGGTGTGGAAAACTGCACAGTGGAATATGTTCATTTTTAATATATTTTATTGAGTTTTTACAGAGAGGAAGAGAGAGGAATAGAGAGTTAGAAACATTGATGAGAGAGAAACATCGATCAGCTGCCTCTTGCACACCTCCCACTGGGGATGTGCCTGCAACCAAGGTACATGCCCCTGACCGGAATCAAACCTGGGACCTTTCAGTCCGCAGACTGACGCTCTATCCACTGAGCCAACCGGTTTTGGCGAATATGTTCATTTTTAAATAACAACTCTTTTATTGTCTTTAATTTCATGTTGTCAGGTTCATTTGAGTTACGTTTCTGTTTCAACAATTAGAAATCAAAGCAATGGCCTGTATGATTTTGGGCATAGGACTCATTGATCTTGCTATAGCTTCTTAGCATCCATATTTATGGAAACCTTTAAACCACCTTCAATAGGACGTCCTTACATGACACACTTGTTACTAACCACTTAGAGAATGTTGTTCATGTGGCAGGCGTTTGGAAATCTGGATTGCTAAATTTTTAGTCAAGTCATCTTTTTCCTTGGCTGCTTGTCCTCGTATTTAGTCATTAGTCATTCATTAGTTTGCTCACCCAATAGTTTTGTTTTGTTTTTCACATCTATGATGTGTCACGCATCTGTGATTTGTCAAGCATCGTTCCTGCGTTGCTCATACGTGGCAGGCCCAGTGGATCACAAGGCGTTTGTTTGTAGGTGCGCATTAAAATGAAAAGACGAAGTTGAAAGTTATTATCTGGGATTTGCGAGTGTCTGAAATTACAGACTACGGAGGCTATAAAACCAGAGTCAGCAAAGCTTGGTCTGCCTTCACCCGGTTTGTAAATAAATTTAATTAGAGCACAGCCCCACCCATTCGCTCATGGATGGCCTGCGGTATTTTTCCTCTTACGATGGTGAAGGTTGATAGATTTGACCCACTAACCTGCAGGGCTTAAAAGGTTTACCATCAGTCCCTTTATAGCGGGTGTGCCTACCCCCGCTATAGTCTGTAGAATTGTATAATCTACAGTTAGAATACTCTGGTCCCTAAGCACTTCTAGAACACTGTAAGACACTTCCATCTGATACCCTCCCCAGGGTATCGTTCTTAAAATGTTTCACTCTGCAATACCTTGTTAAGGAAGGGAGGCAAAATGTACTCTGTAGACTGATCTGCTCTTGCTATGTCCATCCTGACTTGTGGGACAGGTGACTGACTTAAAAATGTGGCTTAACTCCTTTTTTCCTCTGTCTTCCGCCTTCTACCTGAATCCTGGTTAGCCACTCCTTGATCTTGCTATAGCTTCTTAGCATCCATATTTATGGAAACCTTTAAACCACCATCAATAGTTTACTGACACATCTACTTAACCACTAGTCAATCCTTAGAGTGTCTTGTTAATGTGGTGATTGTTCATGATCTTCATGTTTCAATTACCTATAATTTTTTTTGTGTTTTTTTTTTAATTTAAAACATATATTTTATTGATTTTTTACAGAGAGGAAGAGAGAGGGATAGAGTTAGAAACATCGATGAGAGAGAATCATCAATCAGCTGCCTCTTGCACACCCCCCACCGGGGATGTGCCTGCAACCAAGGTACATGCACTTGACCGGAATCGAACCCGGGACCCTTCAGTCCAAAGGCTGACACTATCCACTAAGCCAAACCGGTTTTAGCTACCTGTAATGTTTAAGAAATAAAATCAGGGTCCTAGGCCCTCCGTCACATCAGCTGATCTAGAATCTTCCAGAGTTGGTTCCAGAGAACCAGTGTAATTTATAAACATTCCAAAGAATACAGATGTCTGTCCTTGCCAGCTAGCAGATCATTTCCTCACTGATGACAGAGTTCAACGGCTTCTGTTTATTTCTATTAAAATAATAATTTAAGAAGGCCAAGAGACTTTCAGAAGAACTCTCTAAGAAAAATGAAGGACCGTTAGAACAGTGAGGCTCCCGTGGAATTTGAACATAGTTTCTGTGTCACTGGGTTCTGAGATGAGTGTGGTGTGAATATATGCCTTGCAGTGATTACACTCTTTGCACATATATTACAAATCTTAAAGGGCCCGTCACTCTCTCCATCCCCCTGGCCTGTTCTGGCGGAGGCTGCAGAGTGTGTGGTGAGCAGAGGTCTGTGTGGGGTGGGGACGGAGAAAGTTCTCTCTGTGTCCCATCCCGGAAAGCTGGCCTTAGCAAGACCAGGCATAGACTAAAGCTCAGCTTCCGAAGCAGAAGTAACGTCTCCATCATCACCCAGGAAAGATAGAAAATTCCGGAGACCTTTCATTGCTGACAGGCACACCCCCTCTAGACTTAATTCCTGTGTTTAACCAAAGGACTACGAGAAAAAGGGAGCTTAACACGAGCCAGAATATTTACATCTCTCACACCTTGGAGAGGAACATTAAATTGATTTTGAACGTTACTTTGTCATAACTATTAATTTTGGTCGGATGTAGACTAAGTGGTCAGCAGTCACATGCTAGGCCCGTGGTCGGCAAACTGCGGCTCGCGAGCCACATGGGGCTCTTTGGCCCCTTGAGTGTGGCTGTTCCACAAAACACCATGGCCTGGGTGAGTCTATTTTGAAGAAGTGGCTTTAGAAGAAGTTTAAGTTTAAAAAATGTGGCTCTCGCCCCGGGGTAGACATGTGCCCCGGGAGAGCCGTGTGCCCCGGGGAAGCAGTGGGACCCGGGGGGAGGGGCAGTGTGAACCAGAGGAGGAGCGGATTCTATTCTTGTGGTCCTGAGATAGTCACCATAAAACAAGCAGATTGTCAAATGACAGCGGGGAGGGGAAGGAGACCTGGGGGGAGATGAGAGAACAACTGAAGGACTGGTATGCATGCATATACCGTATTTGCCAGTGTATAAGACGACTTTTTGGCCCTGAAAAATATGCCTCCAAGTGGGGGGTAGTCTTATACGGCGAGTATATAACAAACTCTGTATTTTGAGTGGAAATGTTAGGGGGTCGTCTTATACGCCCAGTCGTCTTATACGCCGGCAAATACGGTAAGTACAACCAACGAACACAGAACTCTGGGGAGGGAGGGCATGTATGGAAGGTGTGTGTGGGGGGGCAATGGTAAGCTATGTACACATATAATACCTTAATAAATTTAAAACAATTCTAAATAAATAAATAAAAATAAAAAGTGTGGCTCTCCAAAGAATTTCAATCGTTGTGCTGTTGCTATTTGGCTCTGCTGACTAATGAGTTTGCCGACCATTAGGCTAACGTGCTAATGCTGAGTGTTTTGTTGACCCTTTTTTCTTTCCTTGAAAAACGCAGGCATTTCAGCCGGACCATGGAAGAGCTGGTGCACGACCTGGTGTCGGCGCTGGAGGAGAGCTCGGAGCAGGCCCGCGGGGGCGGCGTGGCGGAGGCGGGGGACCCGGCCCGCGGCCTGTCCTGCCCCCCGAAGCGCCAGGCCCGGAAGCGGAGGGGCCGCAAGCGCCGGTCCCACACCGCGCACCCCCCGTGGGAGGCGGCCCGCGGCCCCAGCGAGGGCTCCGACTCCAGCCCGGAGGAGCCGGGCAGGGACCCCCGGGAGGCCCCCGCCGGCCACAGGCAGGACCCCAGCGACTCGGACGACCAGGCGCTGGTGGCCAAGCGCCGGGCGGCGGCCACGCGCGGGAAGCGGCCGCTGTGGCCCGAGGCGGACTTGGCCCTGGACGGCCCGGGGGTCCGGAGCCTGCGGCGCCGCCGGAAGGTCAAGCGCATGGCCGTGGACCTGCCGCCGGACCCGGGCAAGCGCCCCCCGGCCCGGCCCCCCGACGGCTGCGGGGACCGGGACATGGACCAGGACCGGGACCACGACCGGGCGGGCCCGGGCCCCGAGTTCCCCAGAAGCAAGGTCAAGAAGCGGAGGCTGCGGCCCCCCAGGCAGGGCCCCAGGACCCACGACGAAGGCCTGGCCGTGGACAGCGAGGAGCCGAGCCAGGCCGCCAAGGACAAGATGGACTGCGAGGAGCAGAAGGTCTCCGACGAGCTCATGAGCGAAAGGTGGCTTTTCCCGTTTCCACCTTAGAAGGGCGCGTGGGTGCCATGCTTGGTTGGATGGGTTTTGCATTTTAGTTATTATTTTTTCTTTCGAATAATGATCGTTTATAATAATGCTAGTGAGTTTACTGGTAAACCATGGTCATATTTCCTTATGATTTATTTTTTGTTTTTGTTTTTTTTGTTTTTTAAAATATACCGTATTTGCCGGCATATAAGACGATTTTTTGGCCCTGAAAAATACGTATTTCCCGGCGTATAAGACGACTGGGCGTATAAGACGACCCCTTAACATTTCCACTCAAAATACAGAGTTTGTTATATACTCGCCGTATAAGACTACCCCCCACTTGGAGGCATATTTTTCAGGGCCAAAAAGTCGTCTTATACGCCGGCAAATACGGTATTATTTATTTTTTAGAATAATGATCATTTATAAGAATGCTAGTGACATTACTGTTGAACCATGGTCAAATTTCCTTATGATTTATTTTTTGTTTTTGTTTTTTTTGTTTTTTAAAATATATTTTATTGATTTTTTTACAGAGAGGAAGGGAGAGAGATAGAGAGCTAGAAACATTGATGAGAGAGAAACATCGACCAGCTGCCTCCTGCACACCCCGCACTGGGGATGTGCCCGTAACCAAGGTACATGCCCTTGACCGGAATCGAACCTGGGACCTTTCAGTCCGCAGGCCGACGCTCTATACACTGAGCCAAACCGGTTTTGGCTCCTTATGATTTTGGCTCCTTATGATTTATGATCAGCCCAAAGCAGAATTGCTTATTTGATTTTACACAGCCTTTTGATGACTTAATTTTCAGCTACAAAGAGAAAAGGGAAGAGATTTCCAATGAAGGATGTGCATTTGGATAATAGCACATTGGTAATTCCTAGGATTGGGTTTATAATTGTTTAATTAAAGAGTTTTAGTATTGGTTCTCTTTAGTTTCACAATTTTTTCAGTTTATTCTTTTTTAAAAAAAAATTTGCTTTTAAAAAAAAATATATTTTATTGATCTTCCACAGAGAGGAAGGGAGAGGGATAGAGAGCTAGAAATGTCGATGAGAGAGAAACATAGACCAGCTGCCTCCTGCACACCCCCCACTGGGGATGTGCCCACAACCAAGGTACATGCCCTTGACCGGAATCGAACCTGGGACCTTTCAGTCAGTAGGCCGATGCTCCATCCACTGAGCCCAACCGGTTTCAGCTGCTGCTTTTTAAAATTTTTTTAAATTTTTGGGTTTTTTTAAAGAGAGAGGGGAAGAGAGAGGAAGAGAGTAAGACAGATGGGCTGCCTCCTGCCTGTACACCCCTACTGGAATCCAGCCCACAACCAGGCCTGTGCTCTGACTGGGAATCAAACCAGCGACCTTTCAGTGCACAGGCTGACGCCCTACCACCTGAGCCACACTGGCCAGGGCTTTCAGTTTATTCTGATTACCAAAAATCAGTAGTTAATAGTACTTCAGCCCTGTGGCTTGGAATTTTAAGGCTAGCTTGCTAGGAATTCTGATCACTTAAGACTTTTAAAGCCCGCCTCACCATCTAGAACGCCTGAACTTGTCATTAGGCAAAAAGGAGAAAAGCAGTCATCTTCTGATGGTTAGTCTAAACAAAGCATGTCAAACTCAAAAGGCTAACACGGGCCAAATAAAGGAGGCATCTAGCCCATGGGCCATGAGTTTGACATGGTTGGTCTAAACCAGTGTTTCCCAAACTTTTGACATATGTGTACCCCTTCTATAATTTTCGTAATGCTGAGTACCCCTCATAAAAAAAAAGGATGTATTTTAATAACCATCAAAATATATTTTTTGGTACATACACAAAATAATAATAAACGAAAAATAAAATTATTCATAATAAAATATAAATAAAAGTTATATTGTAAATAACATTTATTTGCACACTGGACCATCTCACGCCTCACAAGACTGTCTTGACTTGACTCATGAGAACGTAGAATTAGGCGCAGCTAAGCACGGTGCAGTGCATATCCCCACCAAACCCTGGTGCCACGTGTACCCCCACCAAACTCTTCCCGTGCCCCTGGGGGTACGTGTACCACACTTTGGGAAACACTGGTCTAAACCATCCATGCTGGAAAGAAGGTAAAGCACAGCGCTAAGTCCTATTTTAACAGCATCCACAGGTAAGTGTTCATTTTTCTGTTACACAGAACTAATGCTGCTGGCAGAAAATGAGAAAGTATTGATATATTCATCCTTTTAGTTGTGTCCTCAAAACCAAATTCGGAATTGTGATGCGGAAAATCATTCCTTACAAATGGTCTGGACAAAAGTATTTGATTTTTTAATTTGTAGGACTGGCGTTTTTAGCATGTGGATTTTATCATATGTATGTATACAGAATATATTTGTCTGTAAATATGATTATGATTGCAGATATGAGTAGGATCTGGTAAAATTTTGTAGAATGGGCTTTTCAATACAGATGGCTTACCGTGTATGCAGTTTTCCTAAAGGAAGTAAAAATTACTTTAAAAAATGTTGCAGGAAGGCTTTGAGAAATGTATAGTATCTGCTTTTCTTCCAAGAAAGTTGTCACTTTCACACCAGAGCGAGAATTATTTGTATGCTGTGTATGCGAGCACTGGGCCCCTGTGATGGGGAGGTGGGGGGGAGGGGAGTCACTTAGCTTGACTTGAGAGTAATTATCTTGCTCACTGGCTGGAGGAAGGTTGTGTGGCAAGAGAGATAAGTACTCGGTTCTGGATTATTCACAGATTGCTCGCTTTCTGGATTGATTGTGCAAGCCCCTCCTTTTATTGATGTCTGCCTTTTATTGATACATCCACCCTGGGAGAGAAATGAGATGAAACTCCCTCTCTCTTCATTGTGAAAAGCATTTGAGTACCTAAGGTGTATGTAATGAGGCCACCCAGCCACCCACAGTCAAGGTACACATTTTCATAGCGGATGCTTCCACTCTTGAATAAATTAAAACAAAATTTTTTTCTTTTAGTTTAAACTTTCTTCTATAACTGTTTTCTTGTTACTTAAAAGCTAGTGTTTCTGAAACGACTTCCAAAGCTTTTCGAGCTATATATGTCCTTGGAATTAACTTATAAATAAGAGTTGAGTCAGGCCGGTGTGGCTCAGTGGTTGAGCATAGACCTACAAACCAGGAAGTCACAGTTTGATTCAAGGTCAGGGCACAGGCCTGGGTTGCAGGCTTGATCCCCAGTAGGGAGCATGCAGAAGGCAGCCACTCAATGATTCTCATCATTGATGTTTCTATCTCTCTTTCCCTCTCCCTTCCTTTCTGAAATCAGTAAGAATATATTTTAGAGAGAGGAAGAGTATATATATATATATATATATATATATATATATATATATATATGTTTGTAAATAAGAAAACATGCATTTGATGCTCTTAGAAAAACTTTTTTTTTTCCATTAAAATTTGTGCAGTACAGGGAGCTCCATAGATTCCCTGAATTTGAAGAAAGAGAGAAAGGTACTAATTCAGAGTTCCTTGAGGAAATGTGTCACATATGTTTTTTAATGTTTACATTTATTTTTTAAAATAAAAAATGGAAATATTTTGTAATCAGAAAATGTTTGGATTTAAATAGCATCTATCATTTTAATCCTAATATGTCAATTTACATATTTTAAAACTGATTGGGATACTTGTTTTTTAAAATAAGTTAGGTTACCGAATTCTAGGGGTTACTGGATTAGCTGGGGGGGGGTAATTTTCTGATTGGTAAATTAAGAATTATAGTCAGAGAGGAGTACATGAGAATTTTTAAAGAACATCATTCAATTTACTTTATGAGTCAAACCTCTCTTATCATGTGACTTGTTTTGTATGTTTTTTAAACTATATTATCACGTAAGCATTGCTGCTATTGGGACACACAGTAACCATTTATTGGGGTCATTTGAATGTCTACTCTCTGTTTTAATCTGCATGTTCGCTTTGCCTCTGATATTCTCAAACTTCAGCTAAGATCGCGAGAGCCTGTTATTTTTGCCTACTCCCTCCACTATGGTGGCAATATTCCTTTTTGCTCAGCGTTTGCTCAGAGGGGCCTTAACTTTGATGTAAGGGATTGTTTCCGTTGCCAACCTTTTTCCTCCTTGCCAAGCAAGAGAGTTGTGAGCTCTTCAGTGATGCTTGAATCACTGAAGGATCTTTGCAGATGTGACTGTGACAAGTCATTTCAAGCCATTTCACCCCCGGCCCTTGTATGTCAGTGTGGGGAAAAGCTCAGGCTGCCTTTGAGTGAGACCTGCGTGTTGTGTGAGCGCTGGTGTTCCGGCTCTGGCCGCATCTCATGGCCTGAGCAGGCGGCGGTGAGCATTTGATGAAAGCAGATAATAAAACACATCCATTATGTCAGCACCGCGTTGCGGCCACATCTGGCTTACTGACAGGGTCCCATTAGATTCCCGGGGTTTTATGCGCCCAAAATAATACGCTCTGTTGTGAATGGATCCAGGATAGTTGCAGTTGGCTATTTTAAAAAATCATCTCGTTTCCTTTCCGATCCAGTTCCACCCCTGAGCTGCCACGTCTCTCTAAAATGTTACTGCGGGAGATCAATTGTTCTTTTGATCTTTTTTTTTCTCTCTCTCTTCCCTCCTTGCAGCGATTCCAGCAGCCTCAGCAGCACGGATGCTGGCTTGTTTACCAACGACGAGGGAAGGCAAGGTACTAAAATGTCATTTTTTTCTCTCCCTGGGAAAACACCTTCATTGTCAAGTTTCGCTTATTACTAGTTATTTCCTAAGTTGATGACTGCAATCCTTATACCTTACCATGCTACTGAGTGGAGGAGAGCATCCTGTCTTCATGACCTGAAATAATTGATTAGCCCCAAAGCCAGGATGTGGAGCTATTAATAGTATTACGGGAGGATTCTCTTCCTTGAGAAAGCCCTACAGTCTTTCCGCGGTGTCTCCTGTAGCAAGTTCACAAGGCCCTGGTCCCCACGCCCCTCCTGATTCCAATGTATTTCGGTCCCTTTAAGCATTTCTGAAGTTGGATGTGCAAATCATCTGTCATTTTTATTCAGCTGCGACGTTTAGGCGTCCTGTCTGGTTTGTGATTAGACACTTTTCATATGTTCGATATTGTGAACTGTTAAGCAGGAATGCGTCACCACGTAGATCTTTTTTATTTTTGAAATTTCCTGGGGCTATTCCTACCAGAGCAGGGCATTATTGTGAAACGACCTGTTCTGGAAGGAAGAAAACAGCAGGCGTACATGCAAATACTTAATCATGAATGCGAAATTCATTTCCTAAGAATCTTTAGAGGAAATTAGTAAGTTCCCAGGAAAACTACGAAATTTATTGCTTTAAATTATTATTATGTAATCAAGTTTTGCTTATGTATGAACCATTAGCCCTGGATAAATAGATATGTAACTGTTTTAAAGACCATAGCCTTTTTAAATGCAAGTTTCTGCTGAAATATGATAGAACCTTGGGGCTAAGATATACCTAAATTATTATTAAAATATGCGACTCCCAAAGTTATATTATAAATGTTGACGTTGGTAATGAAATTAAATGGAAAAATCTTTTTAAAGTAACATTTTGATAAGCCTACCAATCATTGATTCTGCTAGTATTTATTGTCTTTTTATACATTTCTCTATTCTTAAAAACACACACAGACACACACACACACACACACACACACACACACACACACACAAAATACTGTTGACTCACATCTTTGGCACATTTCAAATTGAATTTTACATTGATCCATCATTATCCTCATGGATGTTCTCGATTATACTGTGAATAGTGTTGTGTTTTATAAATACATTGCTACAGTCCATTGTAGTTTTATTGTAAACTCTGCGGCACTGTCACTTTTCATTTGAAATCAGCTTTTTCACAACCATTTCTTAATGAGCTTAATCAGATTAATTTCACTTAGTCACATCTGTTCATGGTTGTTTCCCCTTTTGCACTCCATAGAAATCATGCGATGAAGCTAACACACACCGTTATCTGCTGCAAAGAACAAACTACAGTCTTATGTCTTTTCCTTCCCAGCAGGCCATTCGGGCTTGCTTTTCCATAATGTGGGCTGTAGTCACCGCCTTGGATTTCCCTACAGTTTTGCCAAGTGGTTTACTTTTTACATTGGTTTTCACACATAACATTTTATTTGTATGTAATTCTTGATGGCAATTCTTTTTGTAGTGTTAAAGACATTCTTTTTTTTAAGTAAAGCTGTGGGATAGAATGAAAAGTTGTGTTTTTTTTTTTTTTATAGACTGTTTATATTATTGCCAGATGAAATACAGGATCCCCAGTTAAATTTGAGTTTTAGATAAATAACAAATTATTTTTTTTAAAGTATGTCCCATGCAGTGTTTTGACTAAAATTTCTGTACAAGCACTATATACAGGGTGGGCAAAAGTAGGTTTACAGTTTATGTGGAAAATAATACTCTAATTAATAAATAATAATACAAGAATAAACTTTTTTTTGTACTCACAACTGTAACCCTACTTTTGCATATCCTGTATTTATATTAAAAAGTAATTGTTGTCCGGCCGTTATGGCTCAGTGGTTGAGTGTGGACCTATGAACCAGGAGGTCAGGGTTCAGGGTTGAATTCCCAGTCAGGGCACATGTTCAGGTTGTAGGCTCCATCCCCATTGGGGGAGGGGGGTACAAGAGGCAGCAGATCAATGATTCTCTCTCATTATTGAAGTTTCTATCTCTCTCCCCCTCTCAATAACTCTCTGAAATCAATTTAAAAAAACATTAAAAAAAGTAATCATTTATCTGAAATTCAAATTTCATTGACGTCTTGTGCTTTTTAAGCATTACCCTGACCCTGGCCTGTTGGGGTAACACAGCTGAGTCTTTGGGGCGTCTCCCCCGTGTTTGCGCAGGTGACGATGAGCAGAGCGACTGGTTTTACGAAAAGGACTCGGGCGGAGCGTGCGGCATCACGGGGGTCATTCCCTGGTGGGAGAAGGAAGATCCCGCCCAGCTGGACAGGCACCTGCCAGACCCCGTCTTTGAAAGCATCCTCACGGGCTCCTTCCCCCTCATGTCGCATCCCGGGAGGAGAGGTCAGTAGCACGTCGGATACGGTGGGTGGGTGGCCTTTGCCAGTCCGGGGCTAGTTGTTGAGGGAGGACAGGCTGAAATGGGCATGAAAGAACCTACAGCTACACGTTCATGCTTCCGGACGGTTACCAAGGCCCGTGGTGAGCACCCTGGGGTGACAGAAAGGGGATTGAAGGGAGGGAAATGCCCTGATATATAAACAGTGGGTCGTGTGTGCTGACCGCATTGAAACCCAACTTGCCATTCCTTCAGATCTTTTAAGTATGAGTTTCGCCTTTCTCCCCACTTCCATTTGAGATGTTTTCCCTGCTCCAACTTTTTTACTTCTGGAACCGACAGGATCTATAGTCCTAAGCTCCTGCGATCACAGGATCTCCTAAATTTGGTATTTGATTTCCCAGGTTTCCAAGCTCGACTCAGTCGCCTCCGCGGAATGCCATCCAAGAATATTAAAAAGTCCGGAGGGACCCCACCTTCCATGGTAGGCATGCCTTTCTGTCTGTGTGTGGGTGTCGTGTTCGGAAACGTAGCCATTTCTGTGGCCTACAAAAGCCACAGCCTCATCCCCTGTGCGTGTTCCAATGTCATACTGAAAAACGATCCATTTTTTTGTAGGCGCCAAACTGGACCAGTGAGATCCCCCTCTAAACCAAATCTTCCAATGCTAATAACTTAGTTACGTTTTGAGCATCTGGGGAGTGGCACTCGAGGGACCCTGTGGCTCCTGTCCCGTCCCCTGGAGGAGTTCCAGTGAGTGGGAACCCCCTTGCTGGCAAGATGGGGGTGTTTGCCGGAGGCCCGGGATCTGCCTGTAGTCAGACGCGAACCTGGCGGGTGGTTGTCTAGGGACCTAGGCGGGCCCGGGGTGGGTGGAAACTACTGTATATTTTATATATTTTTCTCTCTTATGACTTTTAAAATACTGAAACCATTTGTGTACCACCTGCTTTGCTGACAGAAAAGCTAGAGAATTAAAAATGTCTGGATATCACATCAGTATTGCTACATGTTTATGATGTCTTGACGGATGGTTAAGAGCTCATCTCTACATTATCTAATTGCTGTAAATAAAAATGGCCACACACTCACGTTTGAGGTTCGTTTTTAGAGAGATCGCCCATAACCAGCATTGTTTCAAGTATTTGCCTTTTACTCAGGGTATCTTAACAAGGGCTAGGATGAGTCGTAGGTGAGATTGCTTTTTTTTTTTGCCAGAGTTTGTATTTTGTGTAAGTTTGCTTCCTACGTGGATAATGTGTTCTGTATGGAAAACTCAATTGTATTTTATACTCTGATATCCATTGTACTGCCTGCGCCACCCTAGTCTTAAACCAGCTGCTATGTTAACTAGTGTGTGCTAGCAGAATTATTTACTATTACCTTTTAAGCTATGCGCTATGCCCGATCCCCGAAAGCCATCCCAACGATCCCTTCAGCTCAGAGCGTATGGAAATCATGTGAAAGCTGGTATTTCAGCAAACGCTGTACGACCCTGAATCATGTTGTCATGTTTCAGAGTGAGAGCTGCGTGCATGTCCTTAGAATGACAGACCGCATGTGTCACTGTGTCAGAAGTACTTGCGTGAGCTGGCTCTCACCGCGCCGAGGGAAAATGAGACCACAGCTCTGCTGATGGCGGAATTTAGACACTGTATGAAATGTTCGGGTCATTTCGTTCTTCTGAACGGTTCTTAGTGAAATGATGACTATTTTTGTTATGTCCCAATCATTGATGACAACTGATTGAATACATGTATTTTTATATGACTGCGTGGATTGTGAATGCAGCCTTTCATGGCTAACTTCTATATGATGATGGAAAAGAAACTTAAAGTTGGCATCTGCTTTACCCAGCGTTGTCACAGTCTGAAACGTGTGGCATCTTTGAGATTATTTGCCTAAACTGGGGAGATCGCAAATGACCAAGTGGCCATTTGCATCTCTTTATCTTTGCATGTTTAATGTGACGTCGGTGTTATGTAATTGTAAGCAAGCTTTTCTGTGCTATGTCCTGTGCCCTGAGAATTTACGACCTCCCCCCCTCCCTTCCAACTTACATAAATGCTTTTATTTAGTATAATGACTGTCTTTTGGATCTGAACACGTCACTTTCAAACCTTGGCCTGTGAACTCTGCCTTCCCAGTCATGAATGCTCTCCAGGTCTCGGTTCCGTTTTACCTATTTTTATTTTTGCTTCACTGCTTGCCCGAGCATAGCTGGGATTTGTAGCCCATATTCTAGGCTTATTGCAAGTCTCACTGTGGTATTTTATAGAAGCTATTACAAGTGATAGGCTAGCTTCATGGTATTGATGATACATGGCTTAGCCATGGTAAGAGCCTCCCTAAATTGTGAAAAGGTGATTGAGTTTCCCTTGATGGAGATGTGCTCTGTGTGTATGTGTTTATCATGAAACCAGTGCCTTCGCGTCTCCCTGTTTTGTATTCAGAATTTCCTGGAAACAATGAGCTTTTTCAGGTTTTCTTTCTCTCAGCCCTGAATTGTCCTTGTTTGTTTTGTTAAGTACTGTAATCTCTTAATTTTTCCCCCCCAATAAAATATCTGACTTGGGCATGAAAGGTAAGCGTTCCGATTTGTGCTGTTATTTGAAAATTCCTCTGCCGCGTTTTTATTGTCATTGCTCACGCTGTCCATGTTATTTGAAAGAAGCTAGTTTTCAAAATCATAATCTCACAAGAGAGTCATGTTTAAACAGCGCCCCGCTAGACTTTCACATTGGAAGGCCAGACTGCTTTCAAGAGAGGTTACTTTTCTGAGTAAAGAGAAACACACGTGGCTGTGACCTGTTAGACAGCATGAAGGTTTTCTGTCTCTACTGATGATCTTTGAAGGAAATCACCCAAGGAGAGTTTTTTAACTGAAATATTAATGCAAGCATTGAGGGCTAGTTTTCAATTGGGACTTTTATCATTCACCATAGTTGTGTTCTACAAAGCTTATGCAAACACCGAATTAGCTATGCTGCACTTGCTCCCAAGGGCGAAACAGGCTTAGGTTCCTGCGAGCTTCTGATCCAGACATTGCCATCAGCCCATCAACACATAATCCTGTTTTATGTACGCCTGTGTTTTATAGCATCTTGTGTAATCTACTAGTATGTGCTTGATTCATTAACGTGGAACTCACAGCCGACACCCTGTAACGCAGGCCTGAACCAAGCGCACCAACACACGTTACCTTCTCCGTAAGGCACGTCACAGCCCCACATTCTGGGGACACCAGACCACATGACAGCTCTGTGCTCGGGGACATGTAGCACAGTGAGTCACCAACAAGAAGTACAAAAGTGCCCGGGCCAGTAGCTAAGTGGTCAGAGCAGTGGTCGGCAAACTGCGGCTCTCGAGCCACATGTGGCTCTTTGGCCCCTTGAGTTTTTAGCAGAGGCCAGCTCAGGAGTACCCTAATTAAGTTAATAACAATGTACCTACCTATATAGTTTAAGTTTTAAAAATTTGGCTCTCCAAAGAAATTTCAATCATTGTACTGTTGATATTTGGCTCTGTTGACTAATGAGTTTGCCGACCACTGGGTTAAAGTATCGGACTGTGTACAGAAGGATCTGGGGTTTGATTCTTGGTTAAGGGCACATACCTGGGTTCCCTCCCTGCCCCAGTCAGGGCTCCTGTGGGAGGCAACCAGTTAATGTGTCTCTCTAACATCTATGTTTCTCTCTAACATCCATGTTTCTCTCACTCCCTTTGTCCCTTCTACTCCCTCTGAAAAGCAGTGGGAAAAAATATTCTTGGGTGAGGATAAAAAAAGAAAACACAAAAGTGTGAAAAACAAAAAAAAGGCCATTTGTTTATAGCATCAGAGCTAAAGCAAGAAGACAGGTGCCAAATGTTTATATACTGTTTTGGTTTCCCCCTTTACATTTAATCATGATGTATGTTCTGCAATTAACATTATAATACTGTATCAGTCATTTTGTTCTTGTGGCTACTTAAATATTATACAGGGCAACCATTCTCTCTACTACATTTTTTAAAAATTAATTTTCTTTTTATTTTAATATGGTTTTTTAAAAAGAGAGAAAGAGAAATATAGATGTAAGAGAGAAACACCAATCTGCCGCTTCCAGTAACCATTCCGATCGGGGATCAAACCTGCAACCCCGGCATGTGCCCTGACTGGGAATCGAACCAGTGACCTTTCAATGCCAGAAACTAAGCTTAACCAACTGAGCCACACTGGTCAGGACTTTATTACATTTTTTAAAATGCATGAAATGCCTTGTTTTCTTCCTCTTATTTTTTTTTCACTTTAGTATTTATATGGCAAATCCTTAGGTTATTAGTCAAGAAATGGCCTGTTTTAAGATTAAAAAAAATAACGGTGGACTTTTTAATGAATCCCTTTTAAAACAGTGAATTTGCAAACATTTGACTTTTTTTAGAAAATACTTCTAGTAAAGATTATGCTTATCATTTAAAAACATTTTGTATCCTAAGAAACCTCTGAGATATCTTCTAAAATGCTGTTTTTAAGACTGCTGATGCTCACCATTTGAGTCCACCGGTGGATACTGAAGACCCCTTTTTCCTTTTTGTGTCTTAAAGGGGTGGTGACATTGCTAGAGGCCCCCTTCTCCCCCCACCCCCCACCCCCCATTAAAATAGAGGAAATAGGAATGCTGCAAATATTTCACTTTTTTCGGAGACTCACCTCAGGTTTTCTGCCTTTTATGTTGCTGATGGAATTCTTCTGATGGTCTATAAACTCAGTCTTCTAATTTGCCTTCAGTTCTGTCAGATAGCTAATATCAGAAAAGTTCAAAATCAATGACGGGTAGAATACTTCCAAATAATATTTAACAAATGCTTTCTATATGGAAGTCACCTGCAAATCCTCCAGCTGAAGGTCAATTTGAACAACGGAATTCACAATGAGGCCGTAAATGAAAGGGGCTCCCTGCACTTCAGGTAGCGAATGCCAACCAGATGTCAGTTGTCTGTTTGTCCTTGACAAACCAGAGACACATGCCAACAGGTATTTATATATACTGTAAGCCAATAAAACTTGTAAAGTTTTTGTTAAGTCTCAATTGTCTAAAATATTGAGCCCTGTTTAGTGGAGGAGTAAGCTAGAAATTTGATGATTTCTTTATATACCAAAGAAGTGATGACTTGTGATATATAACAGTATTATATATATGGCATCTTTTTCTTAGAACTTCCCATTTAAGCCTGACAGTTGGTGAGAGACAGTTTAGCATTATAGTATTCCAGGTCAATACAGTTCTGAACTTGTAGGTGTGTTTCTCTTTAAGTTGCAATATTATTGTAGGAATAGTTAATAGCGTGTACTTTGTCTTTCAGATTGGTAGAGATTTTAGTAAAGGTAATCTAGAAATAATATTTAAAAATGATACAGTATTACTAAGATTTCATCTCATTCTATCTAATAAAGATGGCATATGCAAATTTACTGTAACTCCATGACAAAGATGGCGGCGCCCAGAGCCAATAAGGAGGGAATATGCAAATTGATGTGACAAGGCCAGAGGTGGAAGGTGGCTCTGGCCAGAACAAAGGCAGTGCTGGCAGCCAGGGGAAGGAAGGCCTATTCTTGCACGAATCTTTGTGCATTAGCCTCTAGTTTACAGATATCTCTGACAGACTCTTTTAATGTTTTAGAAGAAATTATTTTAAAGGAGTATTTTACATCATCTTGTGGGTGGATGAAGGTGACTCAGAAACTTGATGACTTACTTAACTGTGTTTTCAGCCATAGATTTCTCTGGTCAAGTATATGATTTCGGTACAGGAAGAGCTGGGAGCACAAACTGAGCATGATGTGTCTTTGTCCTACAGTACCTTTCAGTTTGGTTAGTAAAGATTAATTGGGAAAGGGAGCGAGAAAAGAGACTAATATCTGTGAAGGGAAGCACCGATCCTAGGAGGATGTCCACTCTTCACTTCTCATTTTAGTTGTCTGTGTTCTCTGTCCTCCGGCACTCTAAAGAGTCCTGTATCCTTCCTGATCTGTCATATGAGCCTTTCTTCCCAGTTCCATCTATCCCTGCCCTGGAGTAGTTACTCGTAAGCTTACTACGCCTCCTGCAGTGGGTCCCGTGCTCAGCATAGTCCTTCATCCTGTACCTTTGCTCACAATGGTGCACAACCTCTTCCTACTATGTGATTCATCTCCTTCCAGGAGCAGTTCAAGTTCTGTACCTTTTCTTCAAAACCTTCCCTGACTCTTCACACATCTTCTGAAATTACATCACACCCACCCTCCCTGCCTCTTGAACTCATGCTTGGGTAACCTCCATATTTGATACTGTTATTCCTCTGCTCATGTTTATCCAGAAACTCTAAGAACATGTCATACCTGGTGGTTCCTACCTCATGGTATGTGCTGAATTTTCATTAATATTACAACCTTTCCTAATCATGCTTTCTCGTAGAGCTTCTTAAACACACTGATGTATGCCCAGCCTTTGGAATTGATTGTTTTGAGGAAATACAAATTAATCGAACTCATTCCTTGATTGAACAAAATCCCAGAGCCATCCTATTTCTGCAAAAAAAAATTACTGTATGTGTTATATACAGGGTGTCTCCAAAACGTGTATACACAGTTTAACTGCTGATAGCTCAATTTTGAAAATGCAATGTATTTTTAAAAATATATTTTTATTGATTTGAGAGAGGGAGAGGGAGGCAGGGGGAGAGAGAGAGAGAGATCAATGATGAGTTTCCCGGGCATGTGCCCTGACCAGGAATCGAACCAAGACCTCCTGGTTCATAGTCAACACTCAACCACTGAGCCAGCTGGGAGAAAATGCAATATATTTTAATAAACAGTTTTTAGAACTATTCCCAGTGTGTGTATACATTTTTGGGGGGCCCCTATATGCCACTAGTACACTATGAACATCTTTACTGCATAGTTGTGGCCAGTGCTTGTTATTGAAATGCCTTGACTGCCCTTTGGGATGCTTCCTACAGAGGTTGGCTGTCTAGCTGACGGGATGAGTGCTCGCTTCCTGAGTCTCCCCATTTTGCTCTCAGCTCACAGTGCAGCACTGTGAAGGGCAAAGCAGGCACTTGATTGAAAAGGGACCTGTACACACATGTGTGCGCGCGCACACACACACACACACACACACTTTTTAGATTGCAGATCTTATTTCTGGTAGGTAATCATTTCATTTAGACGGTATGAGGACCTACTCTAATTTTCACAACAGTTGTAATCATAAACTTGGTTAAAAGAGAGAATGAAGATATGAATGTATGTGAAGACATGAGATGTTCTAACCACTAATGTATGGCATCCATGTGTCTTGAGTGAATTACAGACTTTACTCATTTCTGGGCCATTTGTTTTATCTATAGATTGAATATAGGTAATTATTCATTTGACAGGTTACTTTATTACTTTGATATATCTCAGACTACTGAATGCAGTTACAGTGTGATTATTGTACTAATTGTGATTCATTAATAACTAAATCAACATTTCATGTACATTAAAATTAAAAACAGTTGGAATTTGATTTTGTTTGAAATCCACTTTCTGGTATTTATTTTGATTTACTAACAATATACTTTTTAATTACAGTTTTCCTAAGCTCACATGTAAATAGCAAAATGTTTTTCAATTAATCAGAATTATACTTAGAAATATTAACTTCAGTAGGTTCATCAGTTCATTATGTTTTGTGCCTCCCTTTATGAAAAAATTATGAGTTAAATTTGTTTGTTGGGTGCAAGTGTCCATACATGAGATACTAAACTTAAATTTTATTTTTATATTCATGGAGCACTTAGTCAAATACCAAGTATATTCAGATGTTCAATATTTGTTTTCCTGGATAACTCTAATTTTTTGCCTTGCAATAGTATGTGATTTGGGTGGATATTAAATGGTTAAACTGCTTAGAAATTTATTTGCACCCTTACGAAGATCTGTTACAGGAAGGAATAAAATTAAAAGAGTCTAATCAAGTATCATGCTTTAATCCATGTCTTTTTTTTTCAATAAGGACTCTTATGTTTCCAATTCAAAGTAATTTTTACCTGCCCTTTTAGGTTAATGCCATTCTTCAGGAAAGCCCATCTATTCTGGCTATGCAAGGCATTTTATTTAATTTTATAGTTTTTATGATATCATATATTAGAGGTTGCCAAAAATATAGAAAAATTTTAGAGAACATTTTTGGATTTGATGGATTACCACTCTTGAAAGGGAAACAAAACACTAAATATTTCTAATCCGGCATTATTTACCGCATGGGTGGTTAGACGCTACTTTAAGCCTCATAAAATTAAAGGGAAGGAGTCTGCCAACTGAAGCAGGAATTGGATTTAGGAAGAGTGGTACAGAGCCAAAATATTGCTACAGAATTAAATGTCAAAAATCTTCTTTAATAGTAGATATATAGTTCACAGTGCCTGGTTATGATTACTACATTTAATCTAAATCCCTGAAAGTTGCTCTCTCCTTTTCCATAAAATACAATAGGACACAAATCAGTTTTACTGGAGATGGATAACAATTGGAAAATAATGCATCTTCCCGCCCAATAAATTGTCAGTTATACCTTTTAACTAAAATCAATTCATCTTTCCGAAATTTATTGCAATTCCTAATCATAAATCTCCCCAAATGTTTATTCATTTGGTTTTTGATACATTTGCGCCACTTTCGCTATGGTCGAATGTTTTCTCTCTTGATTCATTGTAAATTAGAAAATCTATTTTGAGTCAGTCTTCTAGTTAAGAAGTTGAAATCTATAACCGAGCACCTTTTTCACTCTCCTCTGTACATTTTAATACCCTTGAACTTAAGTGCAATCCAGTCAATTCTTTTCAGAAGGAGCTTAAAAGACTTTTCAGCGTCCCTTCTTGAGAAAGGGCCGGATTCATAAAACACGCACTTAGAAGGCAGTTAGGTGATCATTGCCAGAGATACATGGGTAGCGCCATCATTTCATGTGCTTGTTACAAGGAAGGGTAAGTACTCATTTGAATTAGGATCCGCTATCGATCCTGTTGGGAGCCTGCTTTTATTTTCTGTTGATAGTGACATTCAAAGGAAGCACAAATATTACTTCTTCCACATGTGTCTTTCCCTTATTAATCTCCAGCTACACTGTTAATTTTTAAATCTCTCTCTACATTTTCAGGTTGTGCTTTTCAAATGTATCCTCAGTGTGAAACCAGATTGGCTTTTCACCAAACACCATGATATGGAATGCAGCCATTATTTTTTAGTTAAATACATCACACACGAGCATTTCTCTCTCTTGGTTCTTAGTTATGATCATTGGAATTAAAGTACTTTTTTTTTTTTCACGTATTGTATGATGAGCGCTGACTCTTGTCATTTTCATTTTGTACCTTTCTGTACTTATTCCACAGAAGTCAGATTGGTATTTCTTTTTTTCTTTTTCCCATCTCCACCTCTACTGTGCTTTTAAGAAATGAATGTGAAAATCAGTTTACTTTCCGACAAATTTAATAAAAATGCGCTTGCACTCAGCAGCTTCTAAGACTTGGTTTTAAGTCTATACTTTTTATATTATAACAACTGAAATTCTAAGCTTGATTTTCAGAATGGATACTGTTAGAAATGAAGGTGGCGTTAATTTGAATCAAATCTGTAACTCATGGACAAATTTGGGTTGCTGCTAATATATAATGCCATATGATTAATTTAGCAGTTAAAAAGGGCAATTTATATAGCTAGAATAGCCAATATGGAACTCATTAATTGGGGTAACTGCTCAGGGAAGAAAACAGATGTTTTCTAAGGCAAAGATCAGACACGAATTACGGGTCTTACTTGTTCATCTAAAAATAGTGTTTCTTTTTATGAAACTGAACTTATTAAATTTTTGATCTATGGATCCTTGAATATAAAGTATATTACTCATTTGTACTTAGCAAATTAATTTCTATATTAACACATTATAGGCTTTAATAAATTTAGCTAGCTGTAAAAACGTTAAAAACAATCTCTGACTTATGTGTACTTTCTAATTTGGTTTTCCTCTCACATTGACTCTGAAAGTAAATCAAATCATGCTCTTAAATAAATAGGAAATGATCAACCACATTCTTACGCCTTTGTTTTAAAATACTAATAAAGCATTTTAGAGGTATTCCTCTAGTGGTTTTGTAAACGTTGGTTAATGATACAGTCAATTTATTGCTTAAGTGTTTAGGGTTTTTCTCTATTCCTGTCAGTTAGGAGGACTTTTAAAAAAATACATATACATTTTTATTGATTTCAGAGAGGAAGGGAGAGGGAGAGAAAGATAGAAACATCAGTGATGAGAGTCATTGATCAGCTGCCTCCTGCACACCCCCATTGGGGACTGAGCCCACAGCCTGGGCATGTGCCCTGACCCGGAATCCAACTGTGACCTCCGGGTTCATAGGTCAACCCTCAACCACTGAGCCACTCTGGCCAGGCTGTTAGGAGGAATTTTAACAATAACTGTAATATCACAGCTGTCCCCTTGGTCTGGCAGTGCTCAGTTTGGGGAAGGACAACAGGCTTGTCACACAAACCTTTCAAAGGAAGAAACGAGGCTCTGACAAGATGAGTAACAAGATGACATAACCTAGAGGCTGAGGCAGGATCACTCTGCCCATTCCCAGAGATCAATTAGTAATCTACATATCCTACCCCGCTTCCCACAGTGCTCTAAGCCACTGACATAACCTGACTATTCTTGTTCAGACTTCCTCTCTCTACTTCCTTTCTCACCATCATCAGTTCTTCTAATGTGATTCTCATCACCCTCTTGACCTCTAACCTTGTCTACTGGTGCCCTCGCTGGGTTCACCAGAGAAGATTCAACCTGACCTTCCTGCTCCAGGTCTTGCCACTTCCTTCCTAGCGGCCTGGCTGTCTCTGGTCGGTGCATCCTGAGTGTGCCTGGCACATTGCCCCCACCATTTTCACCTTTTGAAACATCACCCTTCATTCATGTCAGTCTGTGGAAACCTCGTCCATTCATGAGAATGCATCTCAGTTAAACCATTATGTGAAAACTTCCAGGCCCGAAGGCCTCGCCCCCACCCCTCCACTCCTCCCAGAACCCTGCTTTAGCCTCTCCCAGTCCTGTGCAAGCCAAAGGCTGCAGACCGGAAGTCAGAGCCGCTGGCCACAAAGCCAGGACTTCCCAGCTGTGTGACCTTGGAGGGGTCACTCGCTGAGCTTCTGTTTCCTCATCCCTAAAGCAGGGACAGTAAAGGATAAGGTGGACTAAGGTATGTACCAGGACTTGTGAACTGTAAAGGAACTGTTTGTGCTCATTTTTTCAGGAACTCAAAGCTCAAATGCCTTCAGGGCCAAGCTGATAGTGTGTGTGTGTGTGTGTGTGTGTGTGTGTGTGTGTAGAGACAGAGAAGTAGCTTGGTGTTGCGGATGTAGCTATAGATTAGAGAAGGCATTCCCTAGTTGCAGCCATTCAAATTTAAAACATCAGAAGAGACTGTGATGGGCAAATTAAAGACTTGGTTACTTCTGGTTTTGCTAGAGGCCCGGTGCATGAAATTGTACAGTGTGTGTGTGTGTGTGTGTGTGTGTGTGTGTGTGTGTGTGTATGTGTGTGTGTAGGGGGTCCCTCAGCCCAGCCTGCGTCCTCTTTCAATCTGGGACCCCTTGCTTACTACCCGCCTGCTTGCTGCTTCTTAGTGCTGCTTAGGAGGTGAGAGAGGTTCCCGCCATCACCGCTGGACTCACCAGCCATGAGCTCGGTTTCTGGCTGAGCAGCTTTCCCCATGTGTGAATGCACTGACCACCTGGGGCAGCTCCTGCATTGAGCGTCTGCCCCCTGGTGGTCGGTGGGCATCATAGTGACTGGTTTTCTGGTCGAGCTGCCGTAAAGGTCACGTAGGCTTTTATTATATAGATATCTTGAAAATGTGTAAACTTACTGTAGCAGAAATGACCGAGATATTGTACACTTTTTTTTGCACATAAAGACCTTTGTGGATTTTTATACTTTGCATATATCTTTATTTGATACCACATATGGCTGGTGGCTTTCATGTGGGATAGCGCCATTGAGGCTTCCCACTGCATGGGAAGGCGCTGAGGTTAAGGGGGTACCTGCATTTCTTCTTCCCGTTGCATTTGGGAAGATCACACCAGCTTGCTAGTTGTATATAAAAATAGGACTTTTTATAAACAGCAGGTAGGTGGTGCCCTGGTTGCAGGCTTTGATGGATTCTCAGTGAAATTCAGCTTACCAGTGTGTGGTGCTGAGAAATATATTTCCGTAAATTTTGAAAAGACTGCCTTATAAGTCACATGAAAAAATAAAAAAAAAGTTAATGCTGGACATTTAGTATTTGGCATTCCCCTTTAAATGTTGGCTAGCCCCAATGTTGTGTCTCAACATTCAAACCCTTGATGATTTTTATGTGCTAGGTGCATAGATTTTACAGCTGCAGCCTGAACGTTTTTAAATTAAAATATATCTTTCATTCTGATTGTATTGATTTACACGTCTCTGTGTCAATATTAAGTCAAGTGAGTTTTTCAATAAGTTGAAAAGATCTGGCAGGGTGGGTTAAATTTATTAGATTTGCTCGAGCTATTTTCTTGTCTGTGTTTGGGCATCTCTCTGCTTTTCTTTTGCTGATTAGAATTTTACTCTGAAAACAGCACTACAATTTCAATAACACATTTTCATATCTCTTAGTGGTTTTTTTTTTCCTCTTGAATGAATTGCCATTGGAAACCTTGTCACTATTTATTACATTCTTGGCATCCTTTGCTACTGTTGTTCAAAACAATGTATTTTTAGTTTTCTTGTATATTATAAAATATATTATTGTTTGAATTTTAGTTGAATCACAAAATTAAGTCATGTTTCTTTATAAACATTTTTTTGGTGAATTTTAAGTATGAGAAAAAATATATATCTTTGAAAAAATCAGTTTGTGAAGCTAAGTTAACTCAGTTTATTGGAAATAAAAAAAATTTGTGAGGGTTTAAAAGCTTTAGACATAATTCACCATAATTTCTAAGTGTGCATATAAAAAACAAACAAAATACTCACTTTTTGCTATTATAAGTGAAAACTTTGCATATTTTGACTATGGCAGAGTATCCGTTATCATGTACATGGGATGGATGAGAGATCACTCATTCTACATTCACATACTCAGAATACAGAAATTAGTAGCCCAAGATGATGCCAATCCAAGTTCACTGACTTTCTTATTAGACTGTAATTTCATGTAGATATTTTAGACTGGCATATATATATATATATATATATATATATATATATATACTCATGTCTGTTATTTATTATCTGAAGTTGACTTTGAAAGACCAACGTTCTGATGAATATACTTAATATCAAAATATGTGAATTGTGATAAGAGGAAGGTGACAGTGTTTTTCAATCAGTGAAACACAGTCATTGTGTAAATGGACAAAACTTGGATACAAGAAGAAAATGGCAAAAAATGGTACCAGAAACATTAACCAGGATTTAGTGAACTAATCAAGCTATGGAGGAAATATTTCTATTTTTTGTGCCTTGATGGTATTGTGTTATGATGGTAATTCTTCCACTGTTAAATTAAATCTGCCTAATTCTTTGTAATTATTATTAATTTTTTTCTGGGCAGAATGGGCTGTAGTGTAAAGTAAAACCAGCTTTTATGTAATACTTGGACATTGATAACTGGTACTTTTATGGGGTCCTTGACTTTGACCACTTAGTACCTCCAAATCACCATGACAGAGTTTTATCTGTAGACAAAATGTCTGGCTCACTTCAATAGAAATATAGCACTAATCTTTTATAATAACAAAAACTAATAACACTATTTAATACTATGCTAAGTTTCTTCTACAAGCATTCTAGTTTACTCCTCACAATAACTATATGGCATGGGTATTATATCTCAGCTCTATAGATTGGGAAATGAAGACATAGGTTAAGTAATTTCTTCAAGGTCATGGAAATACATCAAATGGCAGAGCCCACCGTGGAAAGTAGGTCTCTCTAAAGTCAGAGGCCATGCTCTCAGCTACATCATCATACTGCCTCCTTGAGCAAGAGAAGTGTTTTAGTGTCGTGATCAGTCGAGTTTTATTATTTTACTTTTTAAGAGAAGATATAGTTTTCAAAACGCAGTTGGGAAATTTTCTGCCTTCAAATATTAACAATTTTAAAAAAAACATTTTATTTAAGCTTCCAGAGGAACATTATTTATAGACAGGTGCAAATTTCTATTAAATCTCTGCTAAGCTGTTGAATATATACTTGTGAAAGGAGTGCATTATGTGAATGTATCTGTGCATTATCCAATTAGCAAATATATTATTTGTATCTTCTCAGGCATGATATTAATAGTAATTAATCTTCTTTGTACATTTCTATTTCGGTATTTTTTAAAAACCGTGTGCAGCATAAAACAAAACAGCACTAAAACAACCAAGCTCTGATCACCACTCTTGCGATATATTCAGTCATCTGCTTAATCCTTATCCCCTTCGCATTGTCAATACCCATCTAATTCCACTTTAACAACAGTAATTGGCTGATGGAGTAGAAGATATAGATTTGTTTTCTTGATGACTCCTTGACTTTTTTTCCTCTGGTAATACTAATAGAATTCCAAATCCGTCCTGGTGTGATCATGTCATGAGTAGGTCAACAATCATGTCAAGGTCCTATTGGAAAGCTCATAGCCAACATCTTAATTTAGACTTAGCTCTCTTTGTCACCTGTCTGTGCAACTGTAAGCAATTTTTTCGAGTCTCATCTCTCCATTATAACAGAATTCATTTAGTTCACAGGGGTAGAGTTCTGCATCTGAGTTATGTGCCTGGCCTCAGCTGAGTAAATGAATTATATAAAAATCCGGGAAACCCATTTGCATGGATATATATATATATATATATATATATATATATATATCTTACCCATTTTTGTTTTGCAATCAGTATTTTATATCATCTGTGTTCATGAAATATGAGTGGTTTTGTGGTACTAAGTTCTAGGAAAGAATACTTTCACTTTAAATAGATTATTGAGTTATTACCAGCTGGTTACTCATCACTGTTCTAATTTTATTTCATTACTGTGACAGGAACAATATGTATTTGTAATAAGAAAATGCTCTTTAAAATTGTTACGCTACTTGGATTTTAGATAGATGGGAGATGTAGAATACAGGCAAAAGCATTTCAGATGTTGAAGCATGTTATATAAATGTGTGTATGCGTTAGTACGTGTTTATCTATGTGTTAGCTATATATTTTTTAATATTTCTATTTTCTCTACTTGATTAATAAACCTATTCCTGCCAGCTGTATTATTTTCTATCTATAAAAGAATACCCTGTGTTTTGGGTAGTAATAGAGGATAATAACCAGAAACTCATTAGGTTTGGATGTTAAAAAATTGGGATACTGAATAAAAACATAAACCAAAATAGGAACAATTTAGGGTTAAAAGATAGGAGCTGTTATCCTTTAAGATGGATAGAAATGGATTTCTGTAGAGACATAGAGAAACCAAAGGCAATCTGATTATTCTGAAATTCTTTACAATTGTACATTTTATAATTAATTCAAATGACCTTTTATTGAAATATAGAGCGAATCTTAACAGGGATGTTTGTTTATTTGTTTGTTCGTTGTCTCTCCTCCAATCACAGAGATAGTACACTTCCAGGAGCAAGCTTTATTATCATACTAATAGGTTTCTGGAACTTCCATTTATTTGTTTGGAGGCCGAAGCAATCAAATTGGAGGCACATAAAGAATCAGTAGCAGTTTTCTCATGTCATGATGTATTGATCTTTTACATCAGATATATTTTAAATCTGAGCCACCTGGAATTTTTACCAATAAATCCAAATTTTACTTTGCTTAAATAAGCTCACCTAACTTTGTCTTTTCCTTGTAGCCATTTATTTTAAAAAAACAAAAACTCACACACACAAAAAAACTGGTATAAACGCATACAATGGCTTTCCTATTTAAGGTGAGACTGAATGTGCTAATATTTTAATGATGTTCTCATAGTCGCACGTTGTTCTTATGATAACTAATAGTTACAGCCTTCTCCAGAACCGGTGAGAGACCCAGCATTTGTCATGGAAAGATCATGGGTCAGGCCTTAGGGCAAATGCTGGCTTGGCAGAAATCTCATGCTGGGACTTCGGGCAGGACATTTAAGCCTTTTATGTGTTTAGTTCCTCATTTGTAAGAATCAAGGCGCATTAAAGCAGTTTCTTTTTTAAAACCTATAAATGCTAGGGTTGCAAATGCCAGTGTCACCATAGGTCCGCATCACTCCTCAGGCCTAGAGAAAACATACAGCCACCAGATCCTCAAACCAGTATGTACATTCATCAGGAACTAAAGGACACTGAAAGGGACCTCTTACATTTCAAGTATGAGTGTGTGAGAGCTGAATTTTATATTTTTCCTTATTGTTGAATTTATCTTGAAGTGTGCTTTTCCGTATAGTTTACTAGATAAGCATGCTCTTTGGAGTCAAAAAGACCCGGATTCAGATCCTGATTGGACCTGCCATTTTCTGGCTGAGGGATTTTGGACAATTTCCCTAGCCTTCATGCACCTCCTTTTCTCCTTTTGCAAATGGCAATAGTGTTTGCCCGCAAGGGCTTGTGGGAGAAGAGAGGTTGAATGAATATGATGATGTATGGTTCATATGGGCGCTCAGGAATGTCTGCTTTTCCCCCCTTCCCTCTTTTCAGGTCTACGATGACTCCATTTACCATTTTGCCTCACGTTGATAAATTACAAGCCAGCCCTCTGCTGGCAGATAAACCATCCAGAAACTAGAGACAGTCCCTGAATGTCACTCCACATCATGGCATCAGAAGGGCACTTTCCAGATTTAGACAGTCTTGGAGCTCGGGGGGTTGGCGGTCAGCTCAGCACCAGACTCTGCCCAGGGCTGGGGTTCGGGTTTGAGATGCAGGTTTCTTGATTTCAGTCTGAATTTCCAAGGGGTGGGGCTCGGGGAAGTGGGGACCACTGAGAAGATAAGACCATCATAACTGAATATTTAAATATGTTCAAAAGGCACAAGACTTTTTCTTGCTGTCTGTATTTCTCTTGCTTGCCCATTTTCCGAGCATTTGGGAAACCCTATAAGAAATATTTTAATGTTCCGTATTTTAGTAGATGCCCTGTATTCATGTTAAGACTGCATTTCTTCTCTCTTAAAAAGCACCTCTTCCAGAATCATTTTTACAAGTCATCCTTATGTTCTTTGCAAAATAATTAGGTAAACATATTTGGCTAAGTCATTAATGGAGCTCTCCCCTTATAACTTGCTCCGTGATTCCAGCTTGCACGTAATTCGAACGTATTTCTGTAATCTAATTAAACAGCCAGGGTAGGCTGATTCTGAAAAGGACATCTAGCAGTTCTGACACTGAGAATTAATTATGAGAGAGAAGACAGATTTGTGCCCGGGCTAGAATTAACTAGCAGTTCCAAACATAAGCAGTCACCTTGGGCTCTTGTAACGCAAGATGACACTCCTTCTCTTAATATCTAGCTTGTAAAGTTTCTTTAGACAGCTCATCTGCTTGTCAGCTCTGTGTGTTTGTTTTTTTTTCTGTTTCATTTAATTTAGAAAATAGTTCTTTTCTTCGACCACTCCAAACTTCATGTTTGTTGAATTTTTAAAAAGTCACATTTGATGGGAGTCTGTGTTTGAATGGCTCAGATACTTATCAGAGGTCATCCATTCCAGGAAGAAGAAGATGACATTCAACTTCCCATTCCCTCCCAATTTCAAAGAATATCTCTTTAATTAAAGAGCTGAAAACCGCATTAGTTGTTTTTGGAGGAATGGCCCAACATAAAATGCTGGCACTGTGATTTTTTCGGATTTCCCCCTCCCCCAAAGCGACCACAATTATTTTAATGCTTCTGATGCAACTTTTCTCATTTGACAACAACAAAGACCCTCTTCAAATATCTTTCGTTGGCTAATGCAAGAAACACTGCGACAGTGGGTTAATTTTGAGTGCACAAAGGGCTACTGGAGGGTAGAGAGGGCATCTGTAGGATAAGCTTTCAATGTGATGAGGGCGATAAGAGATCTGCCACTTGTGCAAAAGACAGCATTTGACTTTAAAAAGTGTCATTTGACTTGTCTGAAAAGCATATTTCAGATGAGTGGGTGATGAACCTGAGTGTCACGCTGCCTTTCTTCTCCCACTTCTAGCATTTCGGGTCTTGGCTGCCTGATTTTGTCCGCGTACATCTCAAGTGGGTACGAAATTGCACTTCCGGTTTATTTTGATCAAGACGCTTGGTTCACATTCTATTGACTGGAACATCTTCTTTCTCTTCGCTGTCCCCCGTCCTCCAGAAAAGTAGCTTTTCTCTCCTGTGTGGCCATGATTGGACCCCATTTTGGGGGGAGCCCTATCCAGGTCTTAACAACTGGCCTTATCTCAGACCAGTTATATCAGAACCTCAGGAAGTGGAACCCAGACCAAAGATAGTTCATGGGTGTCCGGGTGAGAGAATTATAGCAAAAAGGACCTGGCAGACCTGTGATTGAATTTTGCTGCTTAATATCTTTGCGTTGAGACCCTAGGGGAGTTGTTTTAGTGAGTGAGTTATTAAGATTCTGTTGTGCAGATTAAGGGATGATAGAACACCTGGCATAAGGGCTGTCCAGTACATACAAGGTGCCCATGAAGTCTGGAACATCAATAACTTAACTTTTCAAACTGAAGTTGTTCTCAATAACATTACACATGTGGCCTGTGTATCCAGACCTTTGGGAATTCTGAAAATCCTATATAATAAAAGGCTAATATGCAAATTGTCCCCTTGGGAGTTCGACCAATCAGCAGTTCAACTGCTCGCTATGACCATCAGGGGGCGGCATGGAACAAAGGAAGGCCCCAGTCGGCAGCCTGGGAAAGAAAGGCCCTGATAAGGTCTGATTGCTGGCTAGACCTAGGGACCCTACCCATGCACTAATTTCATGCACTGGGCCTCTAGTTGTTATATAGGTTTTTAAGTGGTTGTTTTTAAAAAAATATATATTTTCTTTCTAATAACTGGAAATCTGGCATCACAGTGTAATTGGCCCTAGTTCTACCCTGTGGATTACACCGAATACCTAATTTAAGTTCTAATTCTGCTTGCTATCTGTGTTACCTCTCCTGGTCTCACTTTTTTTTTCCACCTGTAAATTAGTTATAAAGCTATGAGGGGGGAAAAGGGAAAGGAATTAAGAATTGCTACATGGTAGACCTTCCTTCCTTTTTTTATTTTTTTTTAAAACTTTTGTGTTCTCTTTTTAAAAAAAAATCTATTTTATTGATTTTTTACAGAGAGGAAGAGAGAGGGGTAGAGAGCTAGAAACATCGATGAGAGAGAAACATCGATCAGCCACCTCCTGCACACCCCCTACTGGGGATGTGCCCGCAACCAAGGCACATGCCCTTGACCGGAATCGAACCTGGGACCTTTCAGTCCGCAGGCCGACGCTCTATCCCCTGAGCCAAACCGGTTTTGGCTGACTTTTCTTTATGAAAGGACACGAGTCCTCTGAAATAGATGGTAGGCATAGCGAACTTCATGTCCTCGATTGACCAAAACAGTCACACCTACTGTATGATTTAGCCCTAAACCCGAGAAAAGTCATAGCTGACATGGACAAAGGGGACATGCCATCACACTCTGAATGTGCCGGAGGTAGGCGGTGACTCCGTGATGTAATGTGTGTGGAGCCAAGCTGAGTGTTTGCCATGCTACAGCAAGCGAATGGAGACATTCACTTGGGGTAAGACAAATGGCATTAAACGAGAAAACACACCATGAATTGCAAACGGAGCTGAGTTAATTTGTTGCTACAGTCGTGTTGCCCTACTGTTAAATGAAGGCTGTGTAATTATCTTGCTGGCAGAGATAATGTCAAAACCTCATTTCTCCTTACATGCCTCGTTTTTACATGGGGGCTAATTGAGCTGCAAGGTGACAACTGATTATATATGGCTATCGCCGCCGTCCTCTTGCTCAACGTTGCCGGCAACGTTACCCTTTTTTTTAAGTGATGATGCTTGTCAGATGTTAAGGAATTTAAAAAAAAAAAACACTTCCTGAACTCTCCGAGTCATTTGCTACATTCCTTTCTATCTGTACATTATTTGGGAGGAAATTATCTTTTTCATATGTACTTTAAAACTTTCTCGACAGCTTATACACTGTAGTTAAAGGAGACAGAAATACCAGTTCGCTTCGTATTTTGTAGAACATTTTAGTTATGTTCAGGTAAAAGGTATTTGTTTTCTATTTTTTTTTTTTCATTTCTGGGAATTTAGGCTTGTTTAGGTATGGAAAATAGGTTGACAGAAGTTCAAATAATAGGAGAAAAATACTTTGCTGATCAAAGTCAACTAATTAAAATTAATTTATCTTTCTTTTAGATATTTAGGACTGTACTAGTAGCACTATTAGCCTGCACATCTCTTCTATCTCACTACCATGCTACCGTATTTGCCGGCGTATAAGACGATTTTTTGGCCCTGAAAAATATGCCTCCAAGTGGGGGGTAGTCTTATACGGCGAGTATATAACAAACTCTGTATTTTTAGTGGAAATGTTAGGGGGTCTTCTTATACGCCCAGTCGTCTTATATGCCAGCAAATACGTATTTTTCAGGGCCAAAAAATTGTCTTATACGCCGGCAAATACGGTAGGTCTTTTTTTAAGGTGAAAAGATGGTGCTTTATTTAAATATGTTTATATATATATATATATTTGATATTTTACAGAGAGGAAGGGAGGGAGAGAGAGAGCTAGAAACATTGATGAGAGAGAAACATCGACCAGCTGCCTCTTCCATACCTCCTACCAGGGATGTGCCCGCAACCAAGGTACATGCCCTTGACTGGAATCGAACCTGGGACCTTTCAGTCCGCAGACCGCTCTACCACTGAGCCAAACCGGTTTCGGCTTAAAGATGTTTTTAATGATTTAGGAGAGGAAGGGAGAAAGATAGAAATATTAATGAGAGAGAATCGTGGATCGGCTGCCTTCTATACGCCCCCTACTGGAGATTAAGCCTGCAACCCTGGGCATGTGCCCTTGACTAGGAATTGAACAGTGACCTCCGGGTTCATAGGCTGAGGCTCAACCACTGAGCCACACTGGCTGGGCTGCTTTATTTTTCCAGTGGTCAAAGGAAGCAGGCGTGGCATGGGTTAAGTTTAAAAGTCTCACTCAGAAGTTTTGGCTTCTGGTATTAGTTTGGGAGTCTCAGCTATAGATTACCCCAGCAATTCTTAACCTTTGGGCAGGGCCTAAGAATTTGCCTTTTTTTTTTTTTTTTTTTTTTTTTTACCTTGGCAGGTCTTCCTGGAAATAAAGATGTTTGTTTAATTTAGATCCAGTGTCATCAATTGTGGCTCAGCTCACGAGGAGGCAGCATCTTGTACAGTGACATTTCCTACTTATTAAAAATCTGAAGGATTAACTTTTTTTTTCCTGGTTGTTGACATCCCTTGAATACACACTTGACATGACTTGTTACCCCAGAGAAAACCACTAATTAATAGTGGCTGGATAGCTCTAGCTGGTTTGGCTCAGTGGATGGAGCGTTGTCCTGCAGACTGAAGGGTCCTAGGTTCGATTCCGGTCAAGAGCATGTATGTACCTTAGTTGCGGGCACATCCCCAGTAGGGGTTGTGCAGGAGGCAGCTGATCAATGTTTCTCTCTCGTTGATGTTTCTAAATTTCTATCCCGCTACCTTCCTGTCTGTAAAATTAACAAAATATATATTTTTTAAAAATAGTGGCTGGATAATTGTAGTTCACATACTTGGGGCAAGCGCTGCTCTTTTGGGGAGTCTCGCAGCTGAGTGTTCAAACCCCAAATCTATGAGGATTTCTAAACATGCCTAGAATGAGAGGAGCTCTTCTGTCTACCAAAGGGCCGAGGTGGTTACTTTGGTTGGATTGATAATTCACCCGCTTCCCAAACATATGTCCAGGGTATAAGTTTGACTTCTCAAGACTGGAAGATCGTACTGGATTAACCAAAGGGAATGAGTCTTGTGAATGGGTTTATATATTTCTGAATCAACTACAGTAATCATAGCATTGACAACAGCAATAACAATAATGCTCCAATGGTGGCAGCTCTAACGGTTCCATGATTTCTCTGCTGTAGTGGTCACCTTTTGGTGTTCTCAGAGAGCGGGCAGCACTGTAGATACGTTGCCATCAGTCGCCGGGCTGGTGGCTTTATTAACAGGAGCTCACAGATGCTCAAGCGAAGGCAGGGCCGGGCTGTTTTGTCCCCGAGGCTGCTGTGACTTTTGGGGCGCAGGGAAGGCTGGGCTGCCCCCGCCGGTGACCTCATAATTTCCAGAAGCAGGTGGAGGTGACAATTATAGCTCCGGCCACTCTCTTGAACTTTCGGTAGTCAAGTGATGAATTGCAAATGGCTGGACCCTGTGCACAACAATAAACTCAAATAAATCTTCAGCGTGTAATAATGACAAGACGGAGAGAGTGGCAGCTATAACAAGGCTCCTGTTGTCACCCACGTTGCTGCAGCCTTGAGAATCCATCATTATGGGCCCGGGCTGGCTCCGGAGCTGGACAAGAAGGTCCGAAGAAAGATGAGTTGTTTGCGCTGAAGCGTCCAGTTGGTCCCATCTGGACGAGAGTAAATGGGATTTTTTTTGCCTGCTCACTAGGCCCAGAGCTGTCCATCATACCGGGCAGGTATCTGATCACTTCCTGCTGGGGGACAATATGGGTTTGTGCAGCTTGGTTCTCCCCCGGTAGCGCAGGGCAGCATTTGGGAAAGCTTTTGAGTACTCTGCAGTGACATGCAGATGCAGCCCTGTCTTACAGAATGCAGCCAGTGATAATTTTCAGAGCAGACGAATGACTTCTCAGAAGAGAACGTAATTTTAACACAACCTGTGTCAAGTTAAAATCTGTGCGCTGAATCATGACATTATGTTGAATAATAATGTATATTTTCTTCAGCTTAATATAACTATTAATTTTGAAACAGTCATGTACACAAAACAAAAAAATTGTAGGACCTTTAAAATTATTTTTGAAGTATTACCTAAATTCCCTAAATACTTTACTATTATTGATATATATATATATATATATATATATATACACACACACACACATATATATGTATATGTACACACACACACACACACACACACACATATATATACACACACACATATATGCTTGATAATAATACTGTGCCTGTGTCATATCTATCAAAATTAACTGAATACTGTTTGATTTAAAAATAAAGCTATATTCACTTGAATGGCAGTGATCAGATAAAATACAATATTATTCTTGGATAATAATAATTATCCCCTTTAGAGGCATATCAAGTGTTTAAAAATAGAGTTGGGACATTTCATTCATGAAGACCATATACGTATGTATTTTGTATGTTGTCTCTATTGTGATTATGATGTTTTTAAAATGAATATTTAGTAGAGATAGGTGACTGCCTTCCTTTTCTATTGGGCACAGACACCTTTAATAAAGACAATAAACATTCTCTTAGTGTGTTTTTTATTACTTTCTCCCCCCCCCCCTATTTATTTTCTCTCATTTAAAGGAGAAGATCTTCTAGTGATTTCCTTACATTTCAGATGTGGTGTTGGTCTTTAAGAAAAGCGCACTCATTAGTAATGGAGAGTGGGACCCTTTGGTCATAGTTAGTTTTGATTTAGGAGACTCTTATGGCTATTACCTCCTAAATATACATTCTTAGCTAAACCGATAATTATGTCACTCGGGTTCACTTTCAGTCCTGCGAAGATGAGAAAGAAAGACGCCTGAGGTTTCCTTTTCTCTAACTGCAGGCTCTCTCCATTCAAACAGCCAACACGTCTTCCCTTCTTATACCCTGGCCTCCTGGCGTGGGACGCATGGACATTCCTATGCTTTTTAGTGTCTTAATGGAATAATCTAGTGGCCAGCAAACTGCGGCTCGAGAGCCACAAGCGGCCCACAAGACGAGCTTTACCACTCTGTTGTCTGAGTTTGCCGACCACTGGGATAGGAGCTTAATCACAAGGAACAACAACAGCCTGTAATTATTGGAATCGAGAGTCTAGGTTAGCAGTAGGCAAACTCATTAGGCAATAGAGCAGCGAACTGTGGCTCGAGAGCCGCAGTTTGCCGACCACTGGAATAACCGCTTCCAGCTTCAAAGCCAAAGCACATCGTGCTTCATCTCTGCAGACCTCGCATCCCGGAGTGGCCACACGTCAAGAACACTGTTCTCTCACGTTGGGGTTTAGGCCATTTGTTTCCAGACCGTGGGCAGCGTGCACCTATTTCTGGAAACCCCTGTGTGGCCTGACCGTTGGCGGCTACATAATTGATGGAGGCGCCGGAACGTGGGATGCTCCATCACTGTCCGGCAGAACCCTCGCTGTCCCCCGACTCCTCCCTCGGCCCCCGGTGGCTCCCGTCACCCCCTGCCTGCCTGTGGGACAGGTAAACCATACGAAATCCGTACACCTTCAGCGAGATGCGTTCCTACATTCAATGATATAACTGTGCTTTGAATAGTGTCCATATGTCTGTGGATTTGTCATGCGCAGCTGCTTAAGAATCTAAGGAATAGTAATCTGTTGAGATGTCTCCTGTGTATGTGAAGCTAAGGGTTCACTGGGGTTTCAGTAGCTAAAAGCAAGGTGTGTGAGCTATTAGTACGCCAGTATTTTCTGTAGTTATTTTCGCATCTAGACATACGACTTGTAATTACTATGTCAGAGTGAGGTATTATTTAAGGATTTATCTGAATCTCTTAATAAAGCTCTTGGCATTTAACACTGAGAAATAATACTAGTGGCATCTAAGACAACGATGACTGAAAATTTATTTAAGTGAAGATGGCTGGTATAAATGATTGTGGTAGCCTTCAAGCATTCAAGTTATTTTACGTACTCGCCTCTGACCGTGTACAAGTTGAGTAACTAACTCCTCCTAACTAGCCTTCCCCTGGTAAAGTGGGTTCATAATAGTACTGTCCTTGCAGTATTTTACTGGGTTAATGAGTATAAATTGGTACACGATCTCTGGACATGGTTTCTAAGAAGTATTAGACTTTATTGTTCAAATACAACAGTTGTGTTCCTGTTTCTCACTACAGTTCAGACTGCTAATCTGGTTGGCAGAGGTAACTTTGGGGGCACTGTTCTCAAAGTTACAATGGAAAGGAATGCCAGTCTTGAACCTTTGACTGCTCTGACCTAGACCATTGGGCCTGGAAGTCCTCTGGGCATTAGAACTATCCGAGGGCTTCTTACCCTAGAGGTTGCTGAGCTCCCCACTCCCCAAATTTCTCATCCAGAGGGGCTGGGGTAGGGTCTGAGACTGTGCAGTTCCAGCAAATTCCCGAGTGATGTCTGTGCTTCCGGGGTCATGGACCAGTGAGACTGCCCTTGACTAAGGTGACCAGACGTCCCGCTTTGGGCGGGACAGTCCCGATTTTTAACAATTTGTCCCGCGTCCCTTGACTGACATGGGAAACGAGCTAGTCTGTGGGAACCCCCTCCCCCTGCTGTTTGGTGACGTTGGTGCCAAGTAGAATGCCCATGCGCCTGCAGAGAGCGGAGACTGTTTACTGCCCAGAATCCTTTCTCTGTGTCTGACCTGACCGGATTCATACTCCGGACTGGACCAGGTGTCCCATGTTTTATTCATGATTCATGAAAATGCCATGTTTTATTTTCTTAAGAAGCTGGAGGATCTAGGATGATTTTGATGAAAATAAAATGTTATTTCAAATAACTGCAGTCAAATCACTGGCCAGCACTGAACAGGTGTCTAGAAATATTTGGTGAATAAATAAATAATGTCAGTTGTTGTTGTTGCCTTTTATTGAGCAGCTAGTATAGGGTAGGTCTTTGGCTAGCTATTGGTTTGTGTTGTCAGTCCTCATCACAGCCCATAGAAATACATAATCTTAATCACCGAGGAACCTGAGGCTTGGAGAGATGAGCCCCTTCACAGCTCAAAATGAGGGGCCCTTGTCTTTGCCACAGAACCTAGGTTCTTGCCACCACACCAGGCTGCCTCTAAGTCTCCTATCCTGGGGGGCATGATTGGAGCATTCAGGGGAAGAAGAATGGACCACTTAAGATACTGGCATTTACGAAGATAGGAAACGGAATTCTGCTACTCCGTTTTGAATTGATTGGTCTTTTGTGCAAAATATGGCTCTGCTGGTGTATATTTGACACAGAAATAAACTATATGTCCACTCCGAGAAAGACGGTGGGAAACTGAAAGTGGGAAGCAGACAGTTATTCCGTGAAGAGCTGTCCCGTTAGAGAAGCCATCAGAAGGGACTGGGGTGTGATTCTGTTTGCACATCATTAAAAGCAATTGGCATCCAAGGAACGCGTGATTTTTGTATGCCACCGACCTGTGGACCTAAATGCTATGACAGCTTTCAGTTAATAAACGTTTCCTGTCTTCTAGCTCCCATGAATTTGCATAGGACCAGTTAGCTTTTAGATTCAATGGCCAATTCGGAAGTCCTCTCCCTTTCCTTAATGATTTATCTAAACTCTCTCTTTTTGTAATTCTCGCTCTATCTGCGTAGATGTATCTTCCACAGGCGTGTGAGTGACCACTGAGTGCTTATCGCACAAAGAATGAATGAACAGATTCATGAACGAATGACTAGAGGCCATGCGCACTTCACGATTTCTCTTTGAGCACCGCTGGGGGCGCTGTGATTCAGATGCATGGGAAGCAGTCATTTGTATCATCAGGAGAAAGAAGACATCAAATCAAAATCAACTTCTCGTGGGATGCAGATCTTTCTCTCTCTGTAGCCGGAATATCGTAAATGTTCCAGGAGCTTTTTCATCCCGAAGCAGCATTTACCATCTCCATTTCCCAAATGTCTGCCATGACTGACAGCCCTTCAGTACCTAGTCTAATATTGGAAGCAAGAGATATGGGGGGTGGGGTGGGGGGGAGGCGGGAGGGGGCAGGGAGGCATCTGGGAAGTCCATACCCTGGAGGGAGACAGGAATGTGTATTAAATTGGAACAATATCCTGAAGTGTGTACGTGAGTTAGCAGCTATCATTTGGTCATTAATTGGGGTGAATTCAAACAAAGCTCACATGGTGCTTGGTCCGCAATGGGGCTCAGTAAATGGTGCTGTAGTGGGACTCAGACCTGGGGGGGGTGGGGTCGGCCAAGCTTAAGGATTTTGAAAAGAAGGTGTGTAGATACTATCAGAGCTCGTACAGAGGGAGAAAAGGAACTAGCAGTTGTATACTTGTTTAGGACAAAGGATTTATACTTGCTTAGGATAAGGATTAGGAGAGGTTTGAAGACCAGTAAAGGAAGGGAGCAGTCTGAGGCCATTCCTGCTCCCCATCTGCACCCAGCAGCCATTGCGGGTCCGGCCTGGCCGCTGGCTCTACCTACTTCCTGTGCACCTGTCTGTTTCTTTATTTCCCTCGCCTCCTCCCTCTCTCCTTCCCTCCTCTCCCCTTCCTTAAATTGCAGTTTAAACTTTAAAGCACTCTGGAACCCTTCTGTGATTGGACCCTAATCAACTGTGCTTTCCCCATTAGCCATGCAGTTGAAGTATGCCAGTTCGTTTTTAAATAGTTTGAACTCCAGAAATTTTTAATTAAAAAAAAATGCCCTCCAAAGGAATGTAATTTTCATTTCAATATTGAACAATTTTAGTTTGTATCCGATAGGCTAATATTTATCCTAAACTATTGTCCTGTCCAACGTATTAACCAAAACTAGGTGATTATAATGAAAGAAGTGACTATTTAAAAAAATGCTGTCGGCATAGATGTGTCTGCATTTAGTGTTTCTATAAATATATATAGTGTTTCTGGATAAATTATAGAAACACTCCAAGAAATCAAGCCTCTTGGGTTATCTGTTGCCATTGTTTCCTATGCATTGAAGCCCTCACCGTGGCCATTACTATAAAACGTCCCCTAAGTACATAAAGGCTCTGATCGTTAAGATTTTTATTGCCAGCCACACATACAGAGCTGCAAATTGCCTTGTTTCAGATTTATTATGTATTACTCCAGAAATTCTATAAAGATCAAAAGAACTGATTACAATGTTGACCTTTGCATTAACTCATCTGAATTTAAATTCAAGTGTTTGATTTGGGAAAATAAGTCCATTTATCATAGGTCTGCTACGGAGGGGATTGCGCCGCCCTGATTGGGACTGCCGAGACCAAATTTATTTATTGAGCGTGGGCCTGAAAATTGTTTGTAGGACAAGAGGAACAAAAGTCTGCCCGGCCATTGGCGAGTGCCCAGGGACCAATGTGGACGCTGCCCTTTTCGGATTTCAAGCCGTCAGTCGGTTTCAATCTCGTTCATCTCCGGGCAGTAAATTGAACAAATATAGACTCTCTTTCAAAAATATCAACGCTTCTTTGACCTACAATTAACGGTCCTCCACTTATTGAGAAAATAACCATTTTCAACCTAAACTTGACATTTTGGAGGAATATTGAAATGCTTCTCATTCTGAAATTAAATTAGTCTTGATGTTATGAGTTGGATGAGTTTGAACTTACACTTGTCAATGTGTGGGGGTTTTTCTCGATTACTAAGGAAAAACTGTTTGTAGTCATATCTTCCTCTCCAGAATTACAGATTTAATTAATGTCCACTTATTTACCGCTTCCGTTTTCACCACACAAACATTGAAATGTGAGCCCTTGCACTGCACCCACATCCATCCCCCAAATTGCATATCTCATGCTGATAAACCTCATGTGCCTTCAGGTAGGCAGAGAGTTCTAGAAAGTGACTTATAAAGAAGGGTCTCTGGCAGTCAGCACAGGGCATCAGCCAGTATATATCCCTAAACAGCACTGCCTTTTAAAATTAGGATCCAGCACTGACATGAAGAGATGATGGGCGTACCTTGGCCCACAGTACCCTGCGGAGCCTGCTGGTGAAAAAGCACCCGTCCTGGGCTAGGACTTATGCCCATCTTAACATGTTCTTAACATGTAAGGTTCAGCGCTTCTCTTACTGTGATTAACCTTCCAACTCAAGTCCCTATCTGAGTTGAGAGGCCAGGGAATCACCCATTGGCTGAGTTTCAACAGACAGATTGAACAATCACCTAGACCAGGGGTGGGCAAACTTTTTGACTCAAGGGCCACAATGGGTTCTTACACTGGACCGGAGGGCCGGGACAAAAGCAACCTGACCATGCTGGCACTCTCCTCTTGGGCTGCTGGTGAAGGAGCGGAGGGGAGAGCAAGAGAGCCCTCCGCTCTTTCAGCTCCGCGGGCCAGATAGAACAGCCGAACGGGCCGGATCCGGCCCGCGGGCCATAGTTTGCCCAGGCCTGACCTAGACCCTTGACATTGGCAACGGGTTTGTCCGGAGACATTCATGTGCTATAAATGGGAAAATGTAACATGTAACCAGTTATTTACCCCATAAAATCCAGTAAAATAAAACTAAAAAAAACAAGTAACCCTTCAGGCCATTAGTGAATGATTCTATAAACACAAAACCAGAGTATTTCTCAAGCTAATAAAGTGAATTCTGCCTCCAAAATAAACTCCAGACCACATAACAACTTCATTTTAGTAACCCAGATGATGACTGTAGGATGAAATTCCTATATGTAGGTCAATTGAAATTCTTGGAATAATCCAAATTATTGAGTAGGAAAGCTGTCTTTACCAAGTTAATGTAAATTATCTCCTTTTTCTCTAATTTGGTTTAAATGGGCATAGAAGTTCTAAATGATTTGGTTGTTCTTTAATGAATTTGATTCTCTCGTACCTGTACCACAGTCCTTAGTGTGTAACTTTGAAGTGGTTTCATTTATTGTAATGACTCTTTCACTTATATTTTAATATTTTGAGTGGCATCAAGGTATTATAGTAGTTCCCAGCCTAGTTGAGTATCGACCTGTGATCTAGGAGGACACGGTTCGATTCCTGGTTGGGGCACATGGCCCGATTGCAGACTTGGTCTACAGGGTGGGGCTTGCAGGAGGCAGCTGATTAATGATTCTCTCGCATCATTGATGTTTCCATCTCTCCCTCTCTCTTTTCCTCTCTGAAATTATTTTTTTAAATATATGTATTTTTTAAAAGCGATATTATAGTAGTGATAAGGTGGGATGGGAGGCAGTGGACTGAGTTTTGTATAGAGAGTACTCATGTTCACTCGATAGCCACTGCTTTTGAGGAAACTATGTTCTTAGAGACAAACATGTACATGTAACTATCATAGAACCGTGTACATGTATCATTGAATAGTCTTTTATGTGATAGAAGAGAAATACAGGAATTCAAAGTGGAGAGAGAAATTGCCTCTGTTGTGTAGTCCTAGAAGCCTTAAAGGGTTTTCATTGTTATTTTGTGTAAAATCAAAGGAAGCAGGTGTGTGCGTGCGTGTGTGTGTGTGTGTGTGTGTACATGGAAGAGGTGCGTTCATACTCTGTATGACTTCAATACTAGGCATTCGCATGGTCTGCTAATTCAAGTTTCTTTTAGGCTCTCAGAATTGGCAAATCAGCTGTAAAACATTCAATTTAGAGACCATTATTACAGATAAGATACTTAACTCTATTTTACTTAAATTCATGACCTTTATGCTAATTGAAAAGCATCAGGAAAGCAGCAGCGTGTGTAGTCGCTAATAATGTCTTTGTGGAAAGCACTGACTTCGCTTTTGTGATTTAGGCTGGCTACCGTGTGGTTCAACTCAATCTGTAAAGTAACTCTTCTTTATAA